>JAXDDX010000042.1:642500-675000 GCA_034670405.1 Hoplostethus atlanticus | reverse complement strand
GAAAGTGCATCAGCTAGACTCTTTTACTGCCTCGGCTTCTCTGTTTTTATGTAGAAATTATCCATCTTTCTTTAACAGAGCTGTAAAGGTTACACAGTCATTTAAGCAGCAGTTCAGACAGATTGATGTTTATGTCATTACAGCACCGAATGAAATGTGCCTCTCTCCTCTCTTACTCCAGCATAAAGCAGAAATGAGCTTCATCCATTGATGACATTGGAGATACAATAGAGTCAAAGTTGAGGAGGGGAGGACTGCGGTGGTTATTGCCTGATGGGGGGGTGGGGGGGGGCGCATTTTCCCCTATAGAGACAGAAGAACTGGTACCACTTTAATCCATAATGTGTATTAACAGTGTCAGTGTGTATCAAGGATTGTGATAATACTGTGTTGGTTAAAGCTGCCAACAGAGAAGAGCGTCCCTCCACCACTAATTGAGACACCACAGATTCACCATAGTTGCCCAAATTAAACTCTGGTGTCGGGTGTGGTCTCGTCACCGCACACAGGAAGTGACGTATCGTAATTCAACAGCAAAATCCAAACGGTCTCCTAAACAGCAGTGAGGCTCCGCCCAGAGAGAGCTGAACTGCCCAACGTTCGTCTCTGTGGTGTCTTTGGTGTGAAGCATCACAGAGCCGGCTGGTTGGTAAACGTGTGTGCAGTTCACTGACGTCATGTTTCAGGATTTCTGAGTATCGCATTTTTCACCCAGTTACCTCTCGCTGCCATTTGGACCCGACAACGCTTGAAGTTGCCTTGTGCAGCTTTAAGTAAATTCCCCTAAACATATAGTAGTCTTGTTATAACAAATAGAGTTTCCTTAGGTGACATTAGGAGGTTTTTATTAGTGTGTTATTAGGTGCCTGTGTAAAGCAAAATGGTAAATATCACTATGAAATATCAATCAATCTTACCAACCTCTCTCTCTGTGTTATTGATGTGAATATAATCCTTGTTCTGATAGGAATCTACCATGTCTGATTACAGCTTTCAGATGAAGATTAAGAGTAAACACACCAGACTCTCCTCACAACACTCAGATAGTAATCCATCCAGATGCTGAAGGCTTTTTTAAGTAACTTTCTCTGTTGGTTTATACTTTCTCTGGTCGATCGTTGGCTCTGGTGCTACATGCTAACACTTTAGCACACACTATGTTGAGTGATAGTAGGCTCCATGCTAACACTTTAGCTCACACTATGTTGAGTGATAGTAGGCTCCATGCTAACACTTTAGCACACACTATGTTGAGTGGTAGTAGGCTCCATGCTAACACTTTAGCATACACTATGTTGAGTGATAGTAGGCTCCATGCTAACACTTTAGCACACACTATGTTGAGTGGTAGTAGGCTACTAGTATTATCTCAAAAGTGAGAAAAAGAGAACCTGTAGCAGCTCTAGAGCTAAATGGTGAGTAATTTGAAATGATATGTGACTAAATCTGGTAGGTTAGTCTGAGATTGGTTAAAAAAATCAAAAATATCATAATACTGTTTTGAACTAGCAGGAACTAGTTTGGTTGGTGATGGGAGACTGTGTACAGCTAGAAATCACTGCACAGCGGATGAGTACGTGGTTGGTCACCAGAAGTAGTTCAAAACTAAACCTGGCTACATCACCTACAATGAGTTAATGACACATTCATTTTAAAATGTATGAAATTCAACGCCATATAATAAAAACACTGACAGCGGCCTACCATCACTCAACATAGGGTATGCTAAAGTGTTAGCATGGATAACCAGAGCCAGTGATGCACCGGGGACAACATTCCTATTCCCTATACATTGTCAGTTCTCTATAGGCACCATTCAGTCTAACGGGTGGAGAGTGAGCGTGCTGCTGATGCAGATGCAGCCAGTTTACTGCATGTTACTGCAGCGCTGCTCTCTGGCTCCATCCTCAAGATGTCTTGTTTCAGCCGTCAGAAGGTACCAGGAAGACTCTGGTAGCCAGTTCTTGTTAATAATACACTCATTGGTTCTGCTGTGCAACATCCAAGAGAACTGCCTGCAGTGTTAATGTGGGATAGATGCAGGTCTACAGTGCTCCCCCGTGCAGAGCAGGTTCCCCTCTAACAGCATGAAACAGGACCAGTGCTGATATCCTAACACCCATTGTGTTTAATGCTCTCCATGCAGCCAAACCGTCCCGTACTGCTCTCCTCACCATATGCCGCCATAGATAACGCTTTCCCCTTAAGACACCTTATCAGATTACGCTCCAAGTTATCAGCAGACCCTGCGTCAGTTTCATATTATTCTGGCTTGATTAACACAGACATGAACTTGTCTAGTTGAACCTCCCTACTTTAGCATAATCAGCTTTTCCCAGATAGCTGGAGGCCCTTCAGGAAAATCACCCCCCCCCCCCCCTCCTCTCGCCCCAACCCTCCGCCCCCCCCTCAGCCCCATTACACAGAATGCCATGTGTTTGTCTGTTTATTTATATTTCAAAATATCATGGGCCAAACATCTGTCTACTCCCCCGGAGAATAATCTGCAAGATGAAAATGTTTCCTTGAGCCTTTTTTCAATATGTCTCAATATGAGCTTATCTTGTAAGACGCTGTGACTCGACCCGGAAAAACCCATTCGCTCAGTCACGCAGCCGCCCAACCGCCCAACCCGACCCCGAAATACCTTCTCTGGCAAATGGATGATATGGGTTAAGCGTCGCCTCGTATCTTTGAGGAGGCGTTTTGCCGGTGACCACGGAGGATGGAGGGACCGGGCGTTTGTAAAGCACCTCTTTTAAAGTGCGTCAATATGTTCTGGTTAGACTTCGGTGTTGTAATCTTGAGGAACAACGTGAGATCAGATCAGATGGACCAGACTGGAGGATGTATCCTCATCTATCTGACAGCAGCTTGGGAGGCGGGACACGTTTTCATGACTTGGTGTTGAGCAGTGCATTCTGGTCGGTTGGCTCAAACAGGAACGGCCCTTCCTGCTTCTGTCCTGCATCAACACTGCAGATAATCTTTCTTGAACATGATCCAGTAGAATCGAGTTGTATTTTGAAACCAACTTATGTCTCCTAACAATTCCTTCTAACTTCTGACGGCTGAAAAACAGAAAAACAGATTTTGTTTTTAAACAAATCTTCCGAGGTGGAGCAGTATTACAGCCAGCATGTGCTAAAAAGTGGGACTTTTACAATAGCTGCATGTGTAACTGCATGCTTTAACATGCATGCATGCATTTGTATATGCAGGTTTGACTAGACAACACAATATGTTGTAATGACGTCATCATGCTAGCAGCCATAAAAGCACACTGGAGAAAACATCTAAATTGAAACGTCTTTGAGAACGTCTTTCAGAACAAAAGTATTCTGCTCTACGGCGACTATGGCTGAGCGGCCCTGCAACCTGGAGCGCTACAGTGAGAAGAGACTAGGGAACATAGGGGAGGCAGGGACATCAGCGCGATCTGCAACACTAGTCACGGCAGATGGACATATCACAAGGCCCGGCGCGAAGTTGCTATAACACATAATGTTGTTTGTGCCATGTTTCCAGTTCTCAGTGCTGGGCAAGCAGCACAAAGGCCTGGATCCTGAACTGAAACAGCTTGACTCGGCGTAATGAAATCGCCTGGATCCCCCGTGCATCTTTCTGCATCGCTGTGTTGGAACAATGGAGGAGCCTGGGAGAACGGTGAAGATGCTTCGAAGTGAGAGGCGTTTACTGTGTTTAGTTGTGTTCAGTGTAATTGAGGTAGTAAAAACACAACAGGACCCGTACAATATTCACAACTGGTGAATATTGGTGTCCTCTTGACCCCCCCCCCCCCCCCCCCGCCCCGACCTGCTCAGCGTGGGGCCCTGTTAAAATGATCCTCCCTATTGTCTGCTGACAGTCAAAATCCGTTAAAGTGGGTTTCAGTTACCACTAGGCCACCAGATTATCAGCTCAAACATCACTTTACTTATGGGTCAATCGCTTGGGGTTTTAATCTGGGGGCCCCCAAACTGCACCGCCGCCAGGGGCATCGGGACAGATGTCTTTGTCTTGGGTTAATCTGCAGGGTGTACAGTCAGGGGATGGTGAGATGAAGCACCGTGATCCAATCCTGAACATTTACACTTAATCTGTCATTGTGAGCGGTGAGTCATGTGCACGGCGACGCTAACTGTACGTGTGAAGCTAACAGTGCAACACAGTCTGCTAAACATGGACTTCATCATGTTATCCACTAACCTAATGCTTGTCATGCTCTCCTTTGTTGTCACTTGATGTCCCGGCTCCCATCTGCAGCCAGTTTGGGACAAAATATCTAGTGTCCCTCCAAAGAAGTTGTTAGGTTAACTTGATTAGGGAGGCAAAATGGTGCAAAATGGTGCAAAATGGATTCCTTCATGATGACTGCACATTTCAGTTTCAGTTTCAACATTGTAGGCAGTGAGGTGACACCAGGGATGTAGTGGAGGGGAAACCCACCTCCACTCAGTTTGCTTTCCCAGAGGAAAAATCTCTTCTTCATCTCCTGCGAAACAGGGGAGATCTCAGTTTTGATCACCTCCATCTGAAATGTTTCTCCTAAAACCCCTGAGAAGCAACGAGGAGACGACAGAGAGAGAGAAAGGATTCATTCAGATCAATGTGAAGATGCAACCATGTGACACATATAATATAACGATAATCAGCTCCTACTGGCTGTTGAGATCAACATGAGCTGGTGGTCGTTTCTCCTGAGTTGAATTTAAGAAACAGGAGAAAACGCCTTCAGTCTCATCTTAGTTTAAAAAGATCATTTAGACATCATGTAGAAATATGAGATCTCTTCTTGTACGTTCATAATAAAGCGTCTCACCATTTTAGGCTAACATGTTTTAATGATATAAATCCATACTACACATTTTACTGAGTATTAAATTGATGTAACTAACAGAAAGCATGAATTCATCATTTTGACTCATAAATCGTGGTGTTCAATGTTTTGCTCGGGGACACTTTAAAAACGACACAGCCTTGATAGACATGCGTGGGCTGGTGCAGGGATCGAACCAGCGACCTCTCAGTTACAGCACAGTCTCTCAAACCACAGGAACTCCCTGCCAACCAAATCCACTGCAGGAGGACACGTGGTTCTGGATGGATGTTAAATAAATAGTAACCAAACTCTGGACAGTCTGTTCTCTCTTCACACAAACCAAATTAAGTTGGATTGACTGAAATGACGCCGCCTTCCAAAACACATGGAGTTCCCCACCAAAAAATAAAAAGCTTCGGAGAACCGTCCGTGATTGGATGCAGGGGGAACCGTATAATCCAATCCAAACACCACATTGGATAGATATTACACAGAACAGACTTGGGACTGTTTAAATGAGAAGCCTCCAGAAGATCAGAAGTCAATGAGGATCATGTTTTAATATTGAGTTTAAACCCACAGCCTGTCCGCCGAGGAGACGAAGAGGAGGGATACAGTAAAGAGAGAGAGACAAAGAAACATCCTGAAGGAAAGAGAGGAAAAAGAGACAGGAACAGGAACCAGATGACATAAAACCTCAACACAGAGGACGGTACCAGAAAATCAAATCATTTAGAAATAAATGTATATAACCCTGCTGCAGGGGGAATGAGTGTGATGGTGGAATAGTGTATGACTATGAGAGGTTGTGTCTGAGGCCAAGGAAGCATCAAAACCAGAAAGGCTTTAGATAATTTTCATTTACTTCCTTTCTACCGACGTGTCTCCTTGCAGGTCGAGTAATGATCACTGTGTTGAGCCTCCAGTCTGTTGGTCTGTCAGGACGGCGTTGGAGAGCCACAGCAAGATGCAGGTTTCTTTACATCCTCACAAAAAAGTCACGTGAAAATACCAATGTGAATTCAAAGCATATTTTTTCACGTGTTGTAATCCGAAGTCACATGTGACAGCTGGTCACTCCTCAGGCTGAATTAAAGTCTGAGGGTGATGGAGCTTTCAGGGCCCCTGAACTCTGGAGGGACCGGAGGAGGTCCAGCTGGTCGGTCTCTGGTGGATCTCTTTTAAAGACATTTTGTTTTAAATGTGATTTTATCTAATCTCATCTCTGGTAACTATTCTTGATTTAATGGCACCTCATGTCCTCCCTGTCCAGCTTGAAATGACTTCTTACTCTTACCTCTTTATATTTTAATATTTATTTTTGTTCTTTGTATTTATTATCATCTATTTTATGTTCATATTTTATGTCTCTATTCCTGTTTCTCGGCTCTTTCTTTTTACTCCTGTGAATCACGTTGTAACTCTGTTTGATAAGAGCTGCAGAAGTAAAGTTGTTATACTTCAGATGTGAAAAGTTCAAGTCACAGGTGAAAAGTGTTTTTTGTTCCCACATGTGAACATCACGTTTTTCACTTTCGTCACCCGTTACCACATATGGCAATGTTATGTGAAAAAGTGGAGAAAAAAAAGTATAAACTGTCTCATGTGATTTTGGATTACATGTGAAAAAATACTGAAAACCAACAAAAACTCACATGTGACTTTTTTTGTAAAGGCAGTGAAGCAACTGGAGACATTTTGGTCAGAATCGATCGGCATGTTGGGAAATAACGGGAAAATAGAGTCCAGGTCAAAAATGAAAATAGAGTCCGGGTCAAAACTAATAGAGTCCAGGTCCAAAATGAAAATAGAGTCCGGGTCCAAAATGAAAATAGAGTCCGGGTCAAAAACGAAAATAGAGTCCGGGTCAAAAACGAAAATAGAGTCCGGGTCCAAAATGAAAATAGAGTCCGGGTCCAAAATGAAAATAGAGTCCAGGTCAAAAACAAAATAGAGTCCGGGTTCCAATGAAATAGAGTCAGTCAATGATAGAGCCAAAAAAGTGAATCGCTTCGTTGCTTCCAATGTGAATCATCCGGCCCTGACTCCCCCCGAGGTCCGTGTGAAACAGCTGCTTCGGTGAGCGTCACGCTAACGTCAGAAAATAACTTGACCCGTAATATCCTGAGCACCGGAGAGATCTACGGTCAGAAAATTAAAAACGCCCAGACGTGATTGATGTGGGACAGGAGTGAAGGTCCGGACCTCAAAGCGGCCCGGCCCGGCGGCGGCGGAGGGAGAGTGATTCTTCGCGCGGCGATTAAACTTTGAGGTGAGGCCACATTACCTTTTCTTTGGATGATTTATCGGCCGGTTCCCTTGACGGTGTCCCGGGGCTCGATGCGCGGGGGCGTGATTTACGGCCTCGGATTCATTTGAGTTCCTGAATAAACATTGTGGAAGTTTCATTAATGTCCCTAAAGGTTGAACAAAACGGCGCCGGAGCTGAAGTGAACTTCTCCGCCACTTTGTCTGCAGATTCCTCCGACAGCTCCGAGGGTAAAGGCAGGTATCTGGTGGGAAAAACAACAAAAAGGACGGACATTAGCAGCAGCACCAGCTAAATGTCGGTAGATTTGGCCTCTTCATTTTAGATCTTCATGTTAGGAAATATGTGTTTCATGAATTTGGGTTTCAGTGGATAATTTTACTTTTATTATTTTATTACACTGCAACTTTAATGCTGTTTTAATCCTCTGTGTCCTTTTATTTATTTTCATGTTTTTTCTGCAGCTTCTTCTATATTTCTTCTTGTTTTTAAACCTCTTCGGATCGCCTTGCTGGATGAAATGTGCTTCACAGACAAACTTGCCTTTCTCTCCTACCAGCTGCTAAAATAATGAAAGTGTGGATGAGAAGTTGCTTTCCTTTCCATCACGATATTAAAGTTGTCTGTCTCAGGACGTCACCGTTGTTGCTTGCAGCCCAAATCCTTTTCTTCAGTTTGTTTGCATGTTGTTTGGTTCACATCCCCACTCCTCCTGAATGTTACCAATGTAATATCGGCTTAACTTCCTCACTGCATCACCTCCCACGTCTCTATCACTAATAGTAATTCTCGGGTCACAGGAATATTTTGTTTCATATGTTGATCTACAAATTTAATCTCATTTTACTGTTGCACTGAACTCTGAAACCGACTGGAAGCTGTGATGGAGGATGCCCCGGACCCCGATGCAGCCTCCTCTCCGCTACCCCTCCACTTGACAACAGCTATCTACACCCACCATATTAAACCCATGTCAACAGTCTGACTCTGAAACGATACGTCACATTAGTTCATTAACGCTAAAAACAAAAGGCGATGAGAAGTGAAGTTCAGCTCAGGGAGACTCGTCAGACGTGTCGCCGGTGCGGAGCTCAGCGTGGCAAACGGCGGCCATCAATTTCATCGTTAGCGTTTGTTTGCGGCGCGCTGCGAGCACAGAAGGCTTCTTTAATTAAATCAGCGGCGGTAGCCACGAGGCGTTTTCGTTTCTCGGCACGCCTCGCCTGCGGTCGTAGCCGGCCGGGCACGCGGTCGCCGGGTAGCTCCTCCCCCGTCAGGACCGATCTGAGCAGCGCTGCTTGTTTACTGGCTGATTCTCTGTGACGGGACAACAATGGCTTTCTGGTGCAGCTTACTTATGGCCTGTTGGCGTGTGTGTGTGTGTGTGTGTGTGTGTGTGTGTGTGTGTGTGTTTGTGTGATGTTGAACTATATTCTGGACTATGTCTTAATTGAATTGTATTGGTTTGACAGGGACAGAGCTGCTCCCTGGTCAGGTACCATAATGACACCTAGAACTAAGATTGGAATAAAGAATTTAAAAAATGATGTTTGTGTCAATTGATGCATTTAAGTGTGTGTGTGTGTATTAAGTGTCTTTTCCGTTATGCATACTGCAGCGAACAGCGACGTTTTTTTGTGCGTCAACACGTCGTTGTGTTTGTGTAAGCTTTCGTGTCTTTGTGTCTTTCCTTATGCTTGTACCGCTCCCACTCGTGGTTGTGTGTGTGTGTGTGTGTGTGTGTGTGTGTACGCGCATGCCTGCACACATGCCCATGCATCTGTGTTTATATGTGCATGTGCGCTATGACAGAGTGGCGAGAGCACGGAAGGATTTCCCCGACGTCCCAGGTGCCGGAGTGTGTGTTCAGTGAAGGGCGAGGACCATCTGCCACGGCTGGGCCAAGGCAGTGCAACATGCAGGTGCTGAGGTATTTACCCAGCACGCAAGGTAAAGAACCAAGGAGGGGGGGGGGGGCGTTCAGGCCCACAGAGAGCGTGGTGTTTCTGATGCTTGGCCTAGAAAATTTAGACCTTGTGGTCAAGTGCAACATCCATAATTCAGACATCTGTCACACGTTTCTATTCTGAACATGAAACGCGAGGATGTAATCTGAGACTTTACATCCAAATAAACGTCTGTTTTGTTTCTCTCACATATATATTGATATATATGATCAACCTCCACTATCACTACCATCTGCTGCTCTCAACACCTGGTGTCAGGTAGGTCTTTACCGGGAGAAACCCTCTGGAGACAGGAAGTGATGCGTTTTACGTTTTAATAGGAGAAGAACTGGGTAGTTAGCATGAGCAGCGATAGCCACCGTGAGGATTTCTGGGTAATGAAGTCCTTCAAACCTTCACTTCTTGCTGCCACTTGCCATCAAATGTGAAGTTAGTGCAGCACATGATTCTTTTTCATGTGCAGGTTCACATGCTTGACCCCATGATGTAACACAGTACGTCTTCAGATGCAGCG
The DNA here is from genome assembly GCA_034670405.1 of Hoplostethus atlanticus. Taxonomy (NCBI): domain Eukaryota; kingdom Metazoa; phylum Chordata; class Actinopteri; order Trachichthyiformes; family Trachichthyidae; genus Hoplostethus; species Hoplostethus atlanticus. Next base: position 665,428 of record JAXDDX010000042.1, on the reverse strand, counting down.
TAGTACGATCCACTGAGGTGTGTTCACTGGCATCAGGGGAATATCATCGTAGCACCTATATAGCACATTTCATACATCCTGTAGAAGCTGTAAACCATGTAGACGTCTTTTAAACTTTAATTCTGATGTTATTTGGTCGCCCGTCTCTCTAGCCGTCGTCTTTTCTTTCTTCTTTTGTGGCGAGACGTTTTCATCAGCCGCTTGTGGTTTATTTGTCTGACCTGTGCTGGTTGTATTTCCTCCCTCTTCACTTCATTGTATGTGCAGCTGAACTGAACTAGACTGAACCTAAAACCGGAGCACCGTGAATCCGGCTGCCGGATCCAGATGATTCATCGCATTCATTTTTTACAAACTGGAAGCCGGAGCGTTGCGGCTGCAGCGGCGACGATATGCCATCAATATATATAGCACATGCTCATAGCATAAACCAATTAATTGTGCTTCTATTATTTATCGTCTCTCCGTCATTGAGGACGGGGGGATGTTGAGACACAGAGCCCTCCGGTCTGCCGGACATAATTCTTTCTGATGAATTGTTTTGTACAGATGTTAGCATGTCCTGTCTCGGCCGGTCATGTGCTGAACAAACCAACCCCTTCACTGTAATCCTGCATCCGGGAGAGGGAATGAAATTAAACAGATATGCTCATCTGAACTCTTCATGAAAGAACCACATCCCAGATATAATCCTAATATGTTATCGGGAGCCGGGGGGGGATTTCGGACGTAAACTCCAGGTGTACGGGTCGTAAGTCGAGGGATTAGTGGAAAGGTTATTGTAATTTTTTAAATAACACAAAAGCAGATTTCATTATTAAAAGGCTGAACGGACCATCTGGGAGGAGAGGCCTTGTACTGTATCCCTCATATACCAATTATTATTATTGTTTTTCATCGACTCAACTGTTGGACCGGCAGGTCAGTCTGAACCAAAAGCATTTACAAAGTATATCTGATCACGTACTTGACGGGTAGCATGAGGACATCAGCCTATAAATAGACGGGCTTCATCTGCTGCCTGCAAAAACTTTACATTTTTACATTTCAGGCGTTAGTCTGGTGAGGACAGATATTTACTGCTGCTGGGATTGAACCTGTGAACTTTAGCTTGCAGTACAGTCTCTCTGCAGCATACCAAGAACTCATGATATAAATACAGGAGCAACATGACTTCACTTTCAGAGCAAAAGGAACAGTGTAGTTCAACACACTAGGAAAACTAGTTTAGAGTCAAAAACCTTTATTTGTCTTTAAAACTCTCTAGACGTTTTATTACCAGATAAATGTGGTGCAGATCAAAACAGTTGTAGTGGCGGTTAAACCACCTGAACACAGTTTACCCACCTAGAGACAGATATACATTTATAGTATTACTTCAGAGTAAGTACTAGTTTTACTATGTGATTGTTTCAACATCCTCAACCTCAACCATCATGAAGCTTCTCCATCTGCTGCTCTCAACACCCGGTGTCAGGTAGGTCTTTACCTGGGAGAAACCCTCTGGAGACAGGAAGTGATGCGTTTTACGTTTCAACAGAAGAAGAACTGGGTAGTTAGCATGAGCAGCGATAGCCACCGGGGCTGAACAGACAGAGAAAAGAGCGCCACCTACAGGAACTCAAACTCCATCAACAGGAAATCCAAGGAGAAAGACGTCACAGTACTGGACACACTGTTTGATTGACAGGTGATCTCTGGGAAGAGCAGAGAGGAACACCACAGTGAAGAACACCACAGTGAGGAACACTACAGTGAGGAACACCACAGTGAGGAACACCACAGTGAAGAACACCACAGTGAGGAACACCACAGTGAGGAACACCACAGTGAGGAACACTACAGTGAAGAACACCACAGTGAGGGACACCACAGTGAAGAACACCACAGTGAGGGACACTACAGTGAAGAACACCACAGTGAGGAACACTACAGTGAAGAACACCACAGTGAAGAACACCACAGTGAGGAACACTACAGTGAAGAACACCACAGTGAGGAACACCACAGTGAGGAACACCACAGTGAAGAACACAGTGAGGAACACTACAGTGAGGAACACCACAGTGAAGAACACCACAGTGAGGAACACCACAGTGAGGAACACCACAGTGAAGAACACCACAGTGAGGCTGAGAGACAAAGATGGATGAAACAACAGAGTACCACTCTAACAGGATCCCTCAACCTCACCCGGCACAAAGAGGAAAGAAAAAAAGGTCAGGAGTAGGAAGTGCTGACGGAGCTAGCCTCCTCAACGTTGTGCCGCTGTGCTCATGCTCGTCACCGGCTCCCTCGGCGGGCTCATGTGACACCAGCCGCCTCGTTTTTGAACTGTGCTTGCAGCTTCCTGTGACAGGTACGCCAGCCGGCATCAACGTATCCCGCCGCCGCCACCGCGGCTCACGGCCCGCAGGTTCATCCGTCCTGACGGATGTTTTCTGTTTGTTGCCCGAGGGATTACAGGCCCCGACCGAACCACGGCACCAACATAATGTTTTGTGTTGGAGCTGCTTCTTCCTCCTGTCCACCGGAGAGACAGTGCAGCCCTTTTTTTTGCTGTGTTGTTTCTGCGGAGATCTGAATCAAAATGGTGATGGCAGAGGACTGGACATTTTCTACGTCTGCTTTGTGTTGAAACTGGATTTGTGAAGCTTTCTGTCTCATCTTTGGATGACAGCAGCTCTTCATGGTTTATCTGCTTTAGTCTTTATTGCACCTTTTATTGTCTTATGTTGATATGATGAAAGAAATGAGCATGGAAAGAGATGAGATTGTTTGAAAACCATTTCTGTGAAACGGAGCAGCTTCTGTCTTTGCTTCCTGTTTCGCTTCACATCGATGCGCAACATAAAAAAACTCATTATTCTATTTTACTGGTCCAGGGTCTGTCATGTCATGTTGGTCAACACATGCAGGTCCAGTCAGCATATGAAAGACTTCTGGGACTCTCAGTCGAGACACAACAACTGGTGAATTACAGCAAAGCAGCGAGACCTGAATGTATTCTTTATATAGAGAAGTTCAGTGAGGCGAGCCCTGAGGGTCTGAAGCCGACTGCCCGTCCAGGCAAATCAAGGGCTGCTTTTTTGCCTGGACACAAATCATGAGAGCAAAAAGTCAGAACTGTCAATCACAGGTCGTCCTGGTGGTTGAGTGGGCTAACCCTGCTTTACCACGTGACCACGATGTCCTGCTGCGTGGCCGGCGGTAGAAGACTGGGTGCACTGGGCGGTACATGCTATGGAAGGTCTGTTTCAAAATATGACGCTGCTGTCCACAGTAACTTACAAGCAGCAGGTAGGGGTTCCTTGTCTTGCTCAAGGACACTGGAGTGGATCAAGCCTGTGACCTTCTGGTTACAGGACGGTCCCCCAGACCGCCCACCGCCTCGCTCCACCACGGCGGCGCCGACTGCTGGCATTTACAGCTGATGAGCACGCCCAGTAGGAGTCCTCACGGTGATGTATGGAGAGTCACAGTCACGCTTTAGCACGAGGAGATTCAGAGGCATCGCACAGTCGGGGCTCCGCCAGCCGGGGGGGGGCAGAAGGTCACCAACACCGATAGGAGGAGTCCTACTGGGCCGTGACTGACGGCATATCAAACCTGGCAGAGGACATGTAAAGGAAGAAGCTCTAGTGGTGTGAGCAGGAGGCAAAGGTGGACTGGACAGGAAACAGAAGACAGGAAGAGACTTTAGAGCTTCACCAGGCAAGAGTTTGGGTAGAAATTCACCGTCTCATCAGCCTGGATCACAAAGGAGGAAGTTGGGAGTGAAACTGAACAGCAGCGAGGCTTCGTCTAGCCGAGCTCACCGCCGATGTTTCCCTCTCTTTGGTCTCTTGGCTGTAAAGCAGTTGTATTGACCCCGGGGGACGTCGGGTCATCGCAGCAGTAAATAGTAAAGACACAGCAAAAAACAGAATAGAAATAAGAATGGAGCAGAATGTAACCTGCAACACTAGAATGATTTGGGTAGAAATACATGAATGAAAAGTATAAAAATACATTAATAACAGCAGTAGAACAACATAGAAATGAATGAAAAATGCAACATGAAATATACACAGAAGGTGAACTACTGTTCCGCTGCAAGCCTGATTCTATTTTCTCCATTCTTATTTTAATGTAACGCCCTTTTCTTAAACTTTAATTTAAGATTAAGTTAAGTTTTTTTAATATATATGGACTTGAAGGATTTACAGTATACAGGACTGTGCAAAAGTCTGAGGCAGTGAAAAACAATTCTGTAAAGCAAAGATGCTTTAAAAAATAATGAAACGTTTCTGAAAATATAAAAAATAGAAAAGCCTATAGAGAACAGTAAAATACTGATGCAGAAAAATAAACTTCTTTATATTAAAAATCTAGTGTTTGGGGTCCTGGAGGCTCAGTGGTCTACGGCACAGACCACATAACCGTGAGGTTCTGGTTCCAATCTGGCCCCGGACCTGTCACCCGTCATCCCTGATCCTTCCTGTCTCACTGACTGGAAAATAAAGGAAAAATGCCAAAAAATACATCTAGCCTGCTTTTTACACCGTACTGTGACCTCTTGACCCTTGAGGTTTTGAAAAATTCAGTCCCCTAACCTTCAGCCTCAACCTAACCTCAACCTAACCTCAACCTAAACTAAGGTGAGGGATTATAGATCATAGTTAAGGTTGACTTGGGTTGAGGTAACAATTAGGATTAAATTAAGATAAAGGTTAAAGGTTACGCATGTAGGGGTGGGGGATAAGGTCAGGGTGTGTGTGTGTGTGTGTGTGTGTGTGTGTGTGCGGTCGCTCCTCCTTGCTCTTCACAGTTCACTAGCAGTCCTCCAGCCCCGTCCTGATGATGTAATTATTTCCCAGCGGCACCTGGGAGCCACGGCCGCCGTTCGGAGGCATCGCTCACCGCCAAGTATGCAGATGTTTCTAATTGCTTTCCATTACCAAGAATAACAGCTGTTTATATCTATCAGCAAATAATTCACAAGAGTTCCAGACTGTTAGGATAACACATCCCACCTGGTCAGCATCACCGCTTGTCAGCAGCCGACCACTTGCACTTGCCAGGTCTCTTGTTTACCAAGTCCCCTGATAGGCCTGGGCTTAGAGTCACCTTCAGCCATCTTGTTTTACCCTTCCCAGGGTTCCCCATTTCATCTGGGAAGAATCAGAATTGAGTACTTATGAGATAAATAAATATCATCTTATTCTACAACATGTTTCAGAATGGGAACAAAAGGCTCCCGCCCTGGTTTCATCACAATTCATCTAATCATCACAATTCATTTGCCATTGATCTAGTGGTGTTTAGAAATGCTACATGTAGCATCGAACCACGTTCAGATCAGACAATGTGCCAATATTTGAAGCATATTATATGGGAGGTACACATAGGAGCCGGGTTCTGTGAGTTGGTTTCTTGGTGTGTAACTCTTTCAGTGAGTTGGTTGGTTGGTGTGTAACTCTTTCAGTGAGTTGGTTGGTTGGTGTGTAACTCCTTCAGTGAGTTGGTTTCTTGGTGTGTAACTCCTTCAGTGAGTTGGTTTCTTGGTGTGTAACTCTTTCAGTGAGTTGGTTGGTTGGTTGGTGTGTAACTCCTTCAGTGAGTTGGTTTCTTGGTGTGTAACTCCTTCAGTGAGTTGGTTTCTTGGTGTGTAACTCTTTCAGTGAGTTGGTTGGTTGGTTGGTGTGTAACTCCTTCAGTGAGTTGGTTGGTTGGTTGGTGTGTAACTCTTTCAGTGAGTTGGTTGGTTGGTTGGTGTGTAACTCCTTCAGTGAGTTGGTTGGTTGGTTGTTGTGTAACTCCTTCAGTGAGTTGGTTGGTTGGTTGTTGTGTAACTCCTTCAGTGAGCTGTGTCTCCAGGCCTCCAGTGTGTCTCGTCCACCAGGCAGGACGGTAGCATGAGCAGCTCTAGGTTGGTGCGCGGTGCGTTCACAGACCAGGAAGTAGCTCTGTGATTTTCTAACTGTACTAGCTAAGTCAACGCAGGAATTACATGTTTTGTTCAACATTTCTCATGTTAAAAGGTGGAGTTTTAAAGTCACTGTAGCTATTTCTTTTCATGGGGCACCAACCCTAATTTGGTCCAGCAGTGATTGGCCGATGTTCAGGGAAGTTCATCTTCCTGCCTTTAGTACCATCTCTTTCCTTATGACTGTTAAATCATGGTATATGAAGCCTCCACCTACACGTCTATCCATTTATCTGTCATCCATAACAACACTAAATACTATTTCTGATGCTTCCTCTTTCTCCTTGGATTTTCTGTTGATGAAGTTTGAGTTTCTCTTTTCTTTGTCTGTTCAGCCACGGTGGCTATCGCTGCTCATGCTAACTACCCAGTTCTTCTTCTATTGAAACATAAAACGCATCACTTCCTGTCTCCAGAGGGTTTCTCCCAGGAAAGACCCACCTGACACCGGGTGTTGAGAGCAGCAGATGGAGAAGCTTCATGACCTGGTAGAGGTTGATCACTGTTGTCAGGTAGAGAGAAGCAGAACGGACATTTTATTTCCATTAAACGTCACAGATTATTACGTTAAAGATAACAGCCCGACTGGACCGAACGCCTTCCCACAGATGAAGTCCTTTCTTTGTCGCCGTTTCCCCGGCCCAGCATTGTGTGTGTGCGCTCTGTCTGACACGCTGGCTGTTGGGAACGAGCCATCTGACAGGGAGTGACTGCCAACAAGAGCAGAATGTCATTATGAGTGGAGGCTGCTGCGGGCCTGCCACCATCATAGGGAATTCATCACCACAAGTGATGATGATAATGGACTTTGCTGCAAATGACTTTGGATGAGCAGTGTTTTTGGCAAGCGGCGCCGAGTCTGACTGGAATTTCTCTCCTTACCTCAGAACAGAGAGAAGAAGGCTTTTGGAGTCCCCGCCGGGCGGTGAGGTGGTTGCAGTTGTGGTTGTGGTTGTACCGGCCCGGCTGCTGCTTTGTTGTTATGGTGACTGACAAAACAGCAACAGTCGCTGTTTTGCAGGGGTGGTAAAAAGTAGAAAGTAAAGCTTCAGAAAGTAGAAATCCTAACCACGTATTTGCTCCAACCTGGCTCTTACCAAGATGAAGAGTTGTGCTAATTAGAATCACCTGGTATATGGGATGGGTGGAGGAAAAACATGGTCAGTACTTTTACTTTCTACTTCTACTTTTTACACCCCTGCTGTTTTGTGAGCGGTTGCTTCCTGTACTTAACGTTTGTTGAAGCAGATATTACTGTTATTATATTTACTGAGTATTTTTATCACTCAAGCAGATACATAATTCATTCATAAACATTTCCTATCTGGCCTAATGACATTTCCCACAACGCTACAAACATCGCTTTCTTACATTTTAATAAATCACATTCCATAATTGGCCATTTCCCTCTTGTTTGCTCTTCTGAGAGCCCAGGGATTCAAAAATAATTGTCCAACTTCGCCAGAGCGCTCAGAGCAAAACTCATCAAGGGATAAATTTAGCTGCCTGGTATTGCCTCTACAGGAGGACATAGCTATGGGGATGGGGATGACTACTCAATTATGATCCAGAGAAAACCACATATAATAAGACCAAGCCTCATTATGAACAGTGACAAACAACAGCTAGTTAGGACGGCGAGGTTTCCTCACTATTCTGGGACCAAACACTTCCTGCAAATATGAAATGCCTCATTAAAACGACACTTGAAAGCTGACACACCAAGTCCTGAGATCAAAATGCAGGTTGGCATCATGAAGGGGGCAATTTCATGTGCAAATGAAAGAGCAGGTACGACGACAGACTGTTGACCAGGTAATTAACGGGTTCAACCCCTTTCTCATAATGCAACATTCACCCTGGTCTGCCATTTTAATTGGTTAAAGACTTCAAACTGACAACAGAGAGGAGTGGATGCCCCCCCCCCCCCCTTTTTTTCAGCAACACTCTGGCCTCGCCTGAAAGAGCCGTCGGTCTGTCTGTCATGCAAAACATCTTTGTGGGTTTGTTTACCAGGCATGCAGCGGGGTGAATATTCTCTGGCTGCTAATGTGACAGTTGCACTCTGGCTTTCAGTTCAGTGGACATGTTGTTTTGGAGGGAAAGCAGGAGGATGGTACCCAACTTATCTGATTACCGATGATGTACATCACACAATCCCAGACAAACTTCGCAGCGAGACAAGCCAAGTGCGAGGAGAGGATTCTGGGTAGCTGTAAACAAGGCTTGACTGACGTGGCGGCAGACAGTTTGTGAGGCCCAGGCTGAAGATCGGTGCCACATGCATGCCACTGTACTGGAGGAGATCAGGGGAACGGGACACCACAGGTCAAACTGGTCACATGACACCGAACGGATCACTCCATGAATATATCTTATAGATGTGGAATGGCTTTAAATTCCCTGGGCGGTTGTGTCAAAATAAAAGTCCTTCTGATCAATAGAGATAATATTATCCAATAATAATAATAATAACAATAATAATTATGGATAATAATAATAATCCATAATAATAATAGACTGCTATTTTTGAGGTTGAACTTGAGGGACCTTTAGGGGCTCTTTAGATTGCAACCATTGGGGAACCCCTAGAGCGTTCCTTGAAGAACACCTTCAGAAAGGCTTCATGAACCCTGGTGGTACTTCCATGAACCTCCAGCCCATGATAGCTTTTAGAATATACTGTCATAGTGAACCTAGTTCCACGTATGTTGTAGTTATAGTTGGATGAAGTTAATTTTGGTATTCTCAGCTCCACTTGTATGCCACAAATGGCTTAGAGGCTACATATCAGTTGAATCTGCACTCATGAATGTGCAATGTAGCTGTCGCTAAGCGCTCGTTCTGGCGCCGTGCACGCATCGCAAACTGGGTTTCGGGTAAAAAGTTACCAATTATTCACTGCTAGAGTGGAACGGAGATGCTTGACTCATGCACAGCCTTCTGCTCTGTGTTGTTTATTGCATGATCTCTGAAGCCAAACAACAGAAGAACTGTAAGCCATCATGATAGTGAAACCATATGGGAGGGTACACAGATCAACACGCAGTCAACAAGCCGCCTGATGTTCAGGTAAATGGATACGGATGCCTAAAACACATAAACAGACCTAAACATGGCAGATGTGTTTTCATGTTACTCAGCATATGGTCATCTCTCCACACCTCTTACTGTGATTATTTCATCCTGTGGGTAACTCGTAATTCTTTCGGCATCATGTACTCTTATTTTTGTTATTGCTAAGTACTGCTACGGGGACCCGCGCTAGCTGTAACCAGCCGTAATTCCAATTTGCAATGCATATGTTTCAGAAAAGAGCCCCACGGTGAATTCACCAAACCCCCCGTGAGCGCCGCGACTCCCGTGGCAGAGGACCATTAATATGCAGCGCTGTGCTGAAAGCTGCAGGGTGACCTACATGACAAGGTTCAGTATACACTCCTACTGTGGGCTGCACCTAGCCGCCCGGGCTACCTTAATTAGTGTCGTCTTGCCATGGACGGCTTTTTGTAGAGAGGCTGTTGAACTTACGCACTCTTGCATGCCGGGGTCACCGTAGGTCACCGCGGCCCCTCCGAACGCCTGACCCCCAGCAGCCCGGGCCCCTCTCAACAGCCAACAAAATGGTCGCTATTAGCCTCTTGAGGACAACCGCTAACAGCCCCATCAGACGCACTGTAAACTCCTGCAGTGGACGAGGACGACACTCCAGGTCCTCCAGGTATTCCCGGGGGTCCTTCGCCGACAGGATGTATCAATTAACAGATTTGTTTGCTTTCCTCTCCGAGACCTCATTTGCATAGCAGCCGGCTAGCGCGGTGCTGAGGTTCAAGAGCTTCGGTGACACCGGGCGGGTTCTTCATCCTGTACAACCGGCAGAGGAAGGAAAAACAAAAGCAGAATTACCATACAGATTACCGCTCAGCTGCTGTGCTGGTCCAGAAGGATCCAGAATGGTTTGGAGCGTAGAAAGTTACAAGATGTTAGCAACCGCCCGGGGGCGACGTGTTGTTGACGCTCTGTATTCCCGTTCAGTCTTCGTCAAAGAGGAACTTAGCATTTCCAATGCTAAAGGACAGCTGTTGCTGGCAGGCCTCTTCCTCGCTGGCGGAGGCTCCAGTGTTCAGGGCGGTAATCTGTCAGGGCGGAGGCTGTCCGGCGTGCTCCACCCCCAGGTAGCAGCAGTGAAACGAGGCTCCGGGCTCCATGCGTAGCAATGAGGCCAGACAGATGTAAAAACCCACTGTGGCGCTACAGACTCAGTGTTGTGAGGGAGTTTGGCTTCGCCTGGATCCTCCCCCAACCCTCTGAACACATCCCTCCCCATGATGCAATGCAAGGGCACATGCACGCTATTTGAGAAGAGATTCATATATTCCCTTGAATGTTGTGTTAACCTTTCTGGAGACAGGAGCGTTTCAAAATGGCTTCATGGTGACAACAAAGAACAACTAAACTGTATTTATTCTTTCATGACTCCTGATTCATGTGGGAGCATTTGCATTTAAAGAGGCATTAAGTAAGATTTTTAGTGTCGCATACACAGAATGACCATAATATATCTGCAGGGGTTTGACACGCACACACACACACACACACACACACACACAAAGACATTTTGTTCTCAAGTCAAAGCAGTATTATTCTTCATATTTAACCTCTTCACTAGACGGTTCTGTTGGACTAGCTAGCTTTATTATTTCAAGTCGTGAGAGACCTATCAGGTTTACCTGCAACTTTAATCTTCATAGATGGAATTTAAACAATTGAGAGAATAATTCAGTGTAACCTCCCTGTTGTTTTGCCACCTCAAGGCCGGCAGCATCCATCATGTGGTGGACCATCCATCTCCTGCTCCCAGGCTCTTCTCCCCAGGTTGACTAGCACAAGTTCTGCATCAGGTCTCCACCCAGGTTGTTATGGTTGATTGTCTTTTCTGAGCAGTGCAGTGGCGCTCGCTGCCTCATGAAGGAGACAATGGACTCATCACATCATCACTTGTCTCATCACATTGACTCATTTTGATCACATTGACTCAGTTTTCAGCCACTGTGTATCAAGCTGTTGTTTTTTTTATTGTTTATAAAGGTTTTATTTGTTCATCCAGCAGGGCTGGTCGTGCTGCATGCATGTCATGTATGCAGCATTGAGTCTAAGTGTAGGATTGCAGGTTGCATTACTGTATGTCGACTCTTCATGAATGATCCTGCTGAGACGAAGTAATCTATTTATTTCTTAACTATTTACGTCTTAAAAACAACAATTTACACAAATCAAGTGGTTTTGGTTGAAGCGCTGGGTCATTAGGCTCTGAAGAACAATGTATCGGTTCTGCATCAATACTTATTCTCAGTCATAAAACTAATACAGTATTACAAAGTATTTGTCTTAGTTTACTACTTCTACATTTTTGCATTCAATCAAAGGATTTGTAGTTTTTCTGAGAAGAGAATTTTGATTTAATGTCACATATCACATTGATCAGGCCAATTTAGAGTTTGGTTCTAAAATGACCAAATCAAATTTTTAATCATCTTGTAAGAGTGGGGGGGGGCCCCACTCTTACAAGATGATTAAAAATATTTGGCACAATTATCACTATTATACAGACTTCATCCTCATTTTACATCCTATATTTGAGGGATATTGAATTAATTTTGAAAGGCCCCCCCCCATCAGGCCTTTATATCCCAAAGGTTTGATGAATGACGATCCTAGATGGATTTATTTGTGCTTCTTAAAACCAACCTGGTTTTACAAAGACAAACGATTTGAATGGATGAAAGCAAATAACATTGTGAACGTTGAATAGGAGTTTGTTTGAATGTAGTGCCCAGTTGCCCCCCCATAGATAATGGATCTGCAGCTTCCATACTGTTGTGATGGTTAAGTGTCTAAGTACAGTAGCTGGTAGAGATCATTTCCTCACTGCGGTTCCATGAGATCCACTTGATCCACATTATATATCTATCGTATAGATGAACGAGGAGGGGAAGCATAACCAAATGTAAATACTGAGTCAGAGTACTGAGTATTTCTGACACACATTATCTGGTGCCGGTGCCGTAAGTATGGATCCATCCTGCTGCTTAATTGAGCTAAATATGCTAAGGTCTTCTTAATTAGAGCCTCAGCATCTGCATCAGGCTGCCGCCGGTCCACCAGTCACATGCTGCAAATCACTAAATTGCAGAACTTTTCTTTTCCCCCACAAACCTGCAACTATACTGATTTCTATAATTAATGTGTATGTTTTACTAATCAGACAAAACTTCTGTGAATGGGGAATGGGAAATAGGATGCCATGGAGCTTCAGCACAAAAATATAAAATAGCAAGCAAAGCATTTTCCCTCTTTAGTGGCATTTTCCAATAAAAACCAATCAATCAATCTTATCTCGGTGTATCTTGGTGTTGTGGTGCAGCAGCCCTGTGGACACGTTTAGTCGTTTCCCACTGCTGTTGCATCACTGAAGGTCTTAAATTGCACACTAACAGCTTAATTTGTGCTTAATTCGATATGCAGTGGAAAGCTACTCTTCATCACTTTTGCTGAATTTCTGCCATTTTTGAATTTCTGCCACCACTGTGTTTAAAACAAAACACTCACCAACACTGAATCACAAACTCATATTTTGGAAGTTCATGAGTTGACAGAATGGGTATACATGTACAGTTGATTCAGTATCTGTGTTCTTTGTGACGTACTAATATAAAATGTGACCTTATTTCTTGAAACCCATCATAATAACAGCTACAGTAGTTCATATCAAGTGTTTTATTTTTGGGGGTTTGTCTTAATACTGCAGCATCACTCACTGCCAACCCTTTATCTGAAGTCTGTTCAATAAAGTAATTGACATTTTAATCCATGTTTTGAACAGAAGGAAGCTTCCTTTACATCGACACACCTTCACTGGTTTGTTTTAGAACGTGGCCCCTTTTCAGATAAACCTCAATATCCACTTTGTCAGGAAGCCTTCATGTGTCTGAAAGCTTTTCCTTATTGTAATGCTCTCCTCTGAGAAACGCCACAATGCTCACAGAAGTTTAAAAACATTATTTATGGGTAATATACGCTTCATGTTATAATAAAGAGTTTGTGGTAGTGGGGGATCGTCTCTTTCTATCTGCTGTCTGTCTCCATCCGCTAAGCTTAAAGATGCTCCCACCATCTGTTGGCGGTGTGACCATGTCCAAAAGACCATGTTTCTGAGGATCCTAACAGGCCAAGAGCTAAAATGTGTGAACTGCAGGCTCGCTAATCTGAAGTGTTGATAAGAGGCTTGAAAACATACCACGTGTCACTTACACTGTGAAAACGAGGGGTTCATCTGGGGCTCCTCGAAGATCCAGAAGGAACCAGTGAGGAATAAAGGAAAAGAAACCCTTGAAGAGCGCCCATATGTCTGAGCTTCGAAGGTTTCCTGAATCCCTTTTCCGTCTGTGAGTTTCACAAGGTCCTCATCCATTTCGCCGGTCTGGTGAGACGTGGCCCCCCCGCGGAGCCGGTCTTGTCACACTCAATGTCCTGCAAAGTTTTCACACTGAACGAGCAAAGTTGATCGCAGATGACAAGCTCACGAGGGAGAAGGAGAAGTCGCTAGCCAGCTTCGTTAATCATTACCGTTTGGCTTACCGTCGTCCCTCTTCTTTAATGCCACGGGCCTCGAAGGGTTTCCACTCAGATGTTTGTGTTAACCTCAGATGATGAACTTCATGTTGTGATCATAGTTTGTGTAGTGTTACCGTCTGTGCTTATACACACTCCACCCAGTGACGTTCACGTTCATGTCTGCAGATTCAACTGATTTTCACAATCTTGCTCAGCGGCACCTCGGCGGTAGTTGTTCCCAGTCGGTCCTGGGATTTGAACCGGCAACCTATCTGGTCCCACGCCTGTGCCTATAATACTAGAACACACCAGGGGGACATTTTTTAACTATGCTGTAGTGTAGATTACCTTCAATTAAGAATCATTAAAGCCAGTAACTCTCTGAAGGAAGGGAAGTGGGACTTTCATCATCAGTGTTTGCTCAGGCGCTCAAAACGTGACACGGCACCAGTTTATCCTCCTTACACCGGGGGTTCTTAAACGCCTCGTGCATCATGCGTTATCCACATAGCCCGATGAGAGACACTCTGCTACTGAACAATGCTTGCATGTAAGTAATTCTAGTTCAGTACGAGTGGCTTGATTCACAATATGTCTAATGAGGCATCAGGATGAAGTAGTTTGTTGTCTGGCGTAACCAGATGGATGTAGGCCGTGATTACAACCAATTACCTCTCCCCCAGATCTAAATAACTTTCTGTCATTAATGCACATATTTTACACCTCATTAGAGGCACGGTGATTGGAGGTAAAAAAAAGAAAAAAAAGAAAAAGTAATTTGCATTTTAGATTCACAATATGCTCAGGATGGGAAACAGGAAATGCATGCAGGGAGCCGAGAGAGAGAGATGATGGGAAGTGGCTTAAAACACTCCAGGCCACATCTGTGAGCTGAATGAGCTTCAGGAGGCGACACATGACTTCTTCTAATTAACTCTAAGGTTTTTTTTTGTAGGGGGGGGGTGTTGTAATGTGAACGGCAATCACCCCCCCCCACCCCCACCTCATGCGCCGAAATGTGCATCGTGGGGTGAAACGGCCAAGATGTTAACTAATTTTATTTTTAATCTTCCCTTTGCCGCCGAGCGTGTCGTTCGGGCATCGCGTCTTCTGAAATTTCCTCGCCTCTTTCATGGAAACATATTGGGGCAGAATTCGCCAGCTGTCGGCCTCCTCTCCCTTCTGCTGCCATTATCCTCAGGCCCCACCCCACCTTATGGCCGGCCAGCCTGCCAGGAGAGGGCCCATCCAAAATCAAAAGGTGGCTCTTTTCAATTCAGGCCATCGTCACACATCCCCAAACCCACCGCCCTCCCCCTCCCCTCCCCCACTCCCCCCACCACCACCTCCACCACCCGTGAATACAACCTAGACGCTTCAGAAACACGCAATCCATGTTTGTTGCCACGATGCATATGATACACAAGGCAGGGCTTTGGCTCTCTAACACGTGATGGTGCCTCTCATGTGACCATATGCCGACTCCCCCCCACCCCCCCTACCCTAACCAACCCCATCCTTCAACATGTCTGGGATGCTCACAAGCCATAGAAAAGGGGTCTCAAATAAACGCCCTCAAGCAGATTGTTTTCTTTCATCGGAGACCCGATTGGTGAACATTTTGTGAGCATATGACTTTTTAGATGTTTTCAAAGTGATAATCTGCAACATGCTTGTTGTTTTTATCCTGTCTCCATCTTTGTCTCTCAGCCTCACTGTGGTGTTCCTCACTGTGGTGTTCTTCACTGTGGTGTTCTTCACTGTGGTGTTCCTCACTGTGGTGTTCCTCACTGTGGTGTTCCTCACTGTGGTGTTCTTCACTGTGGTGTTCTTCACTGTGGTGTTCCTCACTGTGGTGTTCCTCACTGTGGTGTTCCTCACTGCTCTTCCCAGAGATCACCTGTCAATCAAACAGTGTGTCCAGTACTGTAACGTCTTTCTCCTTGGATTTTCTGTTGATGGAGTTTGAGTTCCTGTAGGTGGCGCTCTTTTCTCTGTCTGTTCAGTCACGGTGGCTATCGCTGCTCATGTTAACTACCCAGTTCTTCTTCTGTTGATTCCAAACAAACCGTAAGTGTAAAACGCATCACTTCCTGTCTCCAGAGGGTTTCTCCTGGTAAAGACTTACCTGACACCGGGTGTTGAGAGCAGCAGATGGAGAAGCTTCATGATGGTTGAGGTTGATGACTGTTGTAGCAATCTAGCAAAATGGACATTTATTTAGTTGAAAATGTGACTTTTAAGCTCTTCATCTTCTTTGTATTATAGATTTTGTTGTCTGGCAATATTTTCACACACACTAACCTCTCCTTGGTCTGCAGGACATTTCAGTGCTGCAGTGGACTGTTGTTAATATCTATTCCACATGGGGGCTTCAGCTCGTCCAGTGTATTATTTAAGGCTGGGTTACTATGCCCTCAGGCTCTGTGTCATATGCTGCTTCAAGACCGAGGAGCTCGTCCCTGTTGTTCTCTAATGGAATCCACCGTCCACAGAGCTCTCGGAGACGTCCACACTCTGCTGCTGCTCGTCAAACCAGGAAAGGATGAGGTGGAGGAGACACGGCTAGAAAAAGGAAGTAGTTGGGCGGAGGGCGGAGACATTTTATGAGATTTTATGAGACTGTGTTGTTCAGGGAGTTCCAGGGTGTTCCAAGAGGGTTCCAAGGGTTCCAGGGGATTCCAGGGGGTTCCAGGGGGTTCCGGGGGGTTCCAAGAGGGTTCCAGGGGCTTCCGAGGGTTCCAGGGTGTTCCAAGAGGGTTCCAAGGGTTCCAGGGGGTTCCAAGAGGGTTCTAGGGGTTCCAAGAGGGTTCAAGGGGGGTTCTGAGGGGGTTCCAAGAGGGTTCCAGGGGGTTCCAAGAGGGTTCCAAGGGTTCCGGGGGGTTCCAGGGGGGTTACAAGAGGGTTCCAGGGGGGTTCGGAGGAGGTTACAAGAGGTTTCCATGGGGTTCTATGGGGTTCCAAGGGGTTCCAGGGGGGTTCCAGGAGGAGCCCAGCAAATTGAGGGTAGTTTGATTCCAGTATAATTCACTAAAACTGATCCTGGTGAATATAAAAGATTGACTATTGTAATGGTTCTGCTCTCGCCACCGTTATCTCCTCACATACAGGGTAGAAAGTTCACAGCTCCTGACATAAAGGACACTCGTCTCACCAAGTGGCCTGATATTTGTCGCGTCGCTTCACAGCCAAGAAAACAAATGTTGCGTTTTCATTGGTCTGTTTGAGTAATGAGAGAGGACACAGTCTGACTTCCTGCTGAGCTTGGACAGGACAGCACACCTCCACTGATGTACTAGTTCAGAGCTTCTCAACCTTTTCAGCCTGCAGCCTCTAGAAGTGAAGTGAGGCGTCCTGGCGTGACCCCTGGTGCAGCGTGAACGTGCCAAATGATGAACTTTACCAAATGTTGATTTTATTTTCTCCTTGATTAATTCAATGGATGAAAACTCAATGCAGAAAATTTTCATTATAAAGGCTTTTTAAAGATTACAAATATTTTACTTTATCATCACATGAACCCCCTAAAATCATTTTGTGACCTCCAGAGGGATCCTGGCCCCTCAGGTTGAGCACCACTGTACTAGATCTGAGACATAATATATAAGATTTCTCCCAGTATGATCACAGGAATAAAAAAAATATACCAAACAACAAAATGGACCCGGGAAAATGTCACTGTTACACTCAGAATAGGGCATCATCATCTTAATGTTATGGATGAGGCCGAGGCTGTTACCAAGGTACCTCTGAACAAATAGTTTATTCTGACTGAACATTATAGGATGTGTCTGTGTGAGCTGGTGGTCAGCGTTGGGTTCGCCTCCCCCCGGTGGTCGGCGTTGGGTTCGTCTGTCCCGGCGGTCGGCGTTGGGTTCGTCTCCCCGGTGGTCGGCGTTGGGTTCGTCTCCCCGGTGGTCGGCGTTGGGTTCTTCTGCGGGTTTGTCTCCCCCGGTGGTTGGCGTTGGGTTCGTCTCCCCCCGGCGGTCGGCGTTGGGTTCGTCTCCCCCCGGCAGTCGGCATTGGGTTCGTCTCCCCCCGGTGGTCAGCGTTGGGTTCATCTCCCCCCGGCAGTCGGCGTTGGGTTCGTCTCCCCCCGGTGGTCAGCGTTGGGTTCATCTCCCCGGCTGTAGGGAGGGAAACATGGCTGGCATATCCTCATTAGGATATCCGTTAGCCTCATTTTGCCGCTGTCACAGCCAATCTCCGTTACATCTCTCCACTCAGACCTCCATCGTTTCACAGACGAGGTGGCGGGGATGGAGGGGTGGGGGAGGGGTGATGGGGGGTGGTGGGGGGAGGAGTGGCGGTGGGGGGGTCCATCTAAATATCTCAATAAATGCTCTCTGCTCAATTCAAGGGCTCAGGGCTCATTAGGAGAACCAAGGGACTGTTAAAGGAGGCTCAGGTGGTTTGGGGAGACACGGTAATACCAGGACCTGGCTTGGTAACATGAAGCTACGCCTCGCTGAAATATTCTGGCTATGCGGTATATTTCAAAATAAAATATAAAATTAAAATATAATAAAATGTAATTAAAATGTGACTTTCTTTTGATGTATTCTGTCATTTAAAGGTACTAGTTTCAAATCAGGGATAATTGTTAAATTGAACAAATCCAACATATTTAAGGGGAAATTGTTAAATTTACGGCTCAGTGCAAATTTCATTTTCTACACTGATATTTCCTCAAGTCAGTCAGCCAGTCCAGTGTGAGTGTGTGTGTGTGTGTGTGTGTGTGTGTGTGTGTGTGTGTCAGGCTAACGAAAGCGCTCATTAGTTCTAATAAATCCTGTGACTTTGCCTTGTTCCACTGCAGTCTGACCTTTCTCCGTGCACCGCCCGTAAAATCTCCTGCTAGGATTTTCACTGTTTGATGCCTCCGTTAATTGGGAATGATTTGAGCTTTTTCTTCTGCTTTTGTCGGCGGTCGAATTCAGCATGGAGCTAATGGCAAATGTCACTGCGAAATCGGAGGCTACATCAACCAGGAGAGCACGCCATCTTCCTGACGATGTCTCTCCGTGGCTCAGGCGGACCAGCGGAAGGCCTCCCTCCTCATTAACGGGGTGGCTTCCTTGAACGCAACAGTTGTGGGCATGGCGTGGAAGCGTCAGAAACACAACGGGGTTAATTCAACCTCAGTAGCTCCTGTCATTAGCCCGCGGCCCCGGACATCTTAAACACCGCTAATGAACGGCGAGCGATTTGCAGCGCGAAATTGGCCTGGAAGACATGATGAAGCAACACGACGATCAGATGTGATCGTGCCTGTACACCTCAAACAGCACGGCATTTGGCCGAAAGGTCAAGAGAATCCCTCGCCTTCGTCTGCCGAACCTGTGCCTCCTCGCCCTCCTGGATATCGGCCGATCGCAGCCGGGGAGGAATGAAACTGAAACTTAAGACAGACAAAACTTTCAACCCAAAACAAATGCGTGATCTGATTCATTTCAGGGGCAGCAATGGGTAGATTACTTATTTCTAACTCTACATTGTAATCTAGATCAGTTCAATCCTGCGCACGCCTTTGCCTTCATCAGCTCGTCCAGCTCTTTAGTCACCGACAGGCCGGCTAACCCGAGCATAAGCCCCAACTTCATCCCTCGGCTCAGCCAAATAATGTGCTCACGTATTTGTCGGTATATTTTGTTCCTCCCTGAAATTGTATTTTGTTAACAAACATGAAAAATAGCAGGCGTCAGATTGCAGGCATTCGTCTGCACACCCTTGAAACCGTGTCCTCAGCTGATATTGCCTTCCGTCCCAGTGGATCTATTTGGAGATGGAGGATAGGGACGGGCCATTTTCAAAATGCTATATTCACCCATCATGTGCTAAAAACATAGTCTGTCAGAAAACTGATTATATTTTTGCTGTTAATGTGCATTGTGGGGGAAAAAAAAGGATGGCAGCCAGTGAGATGGAGGGGGCGAGGGGGGGTGATATGGAGAAGCTTGATTAAAGTAAGATGCATGCGCCTCTATGAATCAGAAAGTATAAATCAAGAGTCAGTGTAGCAGTCTGGGTCTCGGCAGGCGCAGAGTAAACAGCCCATTAGATTTTACTGAGCATCATCACGCTCCAGAGTCCCTCTCTCTCTTTTGGCGAAAGCTCTCCCGATTCCCTAACGCTTCACCAAGCTGACTTTCTGCTTGACTTCTATAAATACGTACCACTAAATATGTTGTGTTATACATCCCCCGGTTTCCTCGGGGAGAGAGAAAAAAAATGTGTTTGCCGGCACGGTAAATAACGGCGGCGTGACAGCCTGTGCCGTGACTGAGCCTCCCCTCTGCGCTGGGTGTCTCTTCAGCACCTTGTCTCCTTTAACGTGATTCATCAGAGCAATAAAGGGGCACTTAGGCGTGGCGTGGTCGCCGCTGTCGCCCACATCATCACGCATGGCCTTTCTTGCACCCACTGCACATCGGGCGCTAGGGCAAGGAAAGTCCACTTGAGCAGGAACATCAGCTGGACAATAGCAGATGCACTTCAGAAATATGGGGGAATGTGTCGCCGGGGCCCGGACGCATCTCTGCTGCTTGTCTCGTCGAGTCGAGTGTTGCCGTCCTCCTCCCTGCTTCCTACAGGCAGCAGCTGAGCCAGTCGCACCGGGGTCTACGCACTCCCCGCTGCACTCGGCCTGGCGTCCGCCGGCTCCGAGGCTGACATTTCCAGAGGTGCTAAGTCACTCGGCATCTTGTTACTCCCTCTGACAAGTCAGGCCGCATCATAGCGAGCGCCGGCAGACTTGAGCCGAGGCCAGCAGAGGAGGCCTCTTTCACACAAGTCACTGATCTTCCCTGCCGGAGGTGTCGAGATCTCAAGGTGTTTACAGAGGATCTGGCGAGGTGTCAATCACGCTCTGGCCCCGGCGCGCCTCCCCCCCGGTGCCAGTCAGGTGTGAGGAGCGGTGCGAGGTCGAGGCAGGGGATTGGTTGATGGAGGGGAAGGGCATCGCTGTGACAGCTCCGCGGTGTCAGCGGTCAGATTGCCCAAAACCAAACTTCATGGCTGATTTTCTTGGGTGCAGCGGTCGGGAGTGACACGACTTCCCCCACCCGGAGGTAAAAATAGAAGCTTGATTCACTTGTCATTTTGCACCGAGCGCAGTCGCAACGCACCATGAAGGAGTCCGGGATCATCTGCTCACTCGGCCTGTCAGCTAGAGAGTTATCGGAGGGTTTAGAGAAAAGGTCATTCTACTGCCGGACTGATTATTCACTCCTTCGGGGAACGAGGGATGTACAGAAGTCCCACTGCTGCTGCTGCAGTGTGGCTCCACCCCCAAGAGGAATTAGTTGGAGAAAATCAGGGTTTTGTGCCATCAGTGGTTATGATATACTTCACTTGCACCCAGTAACCGCCATCAGATACACATCCAATGCCATGATATTTTGATATTTAAGTGAATATCTGTCTGTTTTAGCACTGTGATGCACTGGCGACCTGACACAATGCATGCTGGGATAGGCTCCCCTCTGTGACCCTGAATAGGAACAAGTGAGTGAAGACAATGAACAAATGATATTTTTCAGAAACTTGTTGAATTGAGTCGTTTGCAGCCTTTCACTGAGACTATGTGAGCCAGTGTTGGAGTAACAGATGTAATTTGATGGATCCATTTTTAATTCCTTTGAAGTCGCTCAGACGGCGAGGCGAGGCGGAGGACTGCGTTTCTATTATGCATGTGTTGCCGTTACCCGGTGAAGAGCCGGCCTGACAAGGTGGCGTATCCCATCATGAATTAATCACTCCACACTCTTCATCAGAGGTGACTTTGAAGTTTGGAACGTCACTCGTTTTAAATCAGCCGCACTGATTTTTTTTGGCATCATTTGTTCGACTTGTTCGGTTTACATGGAACATTATCAGCCATGCCTTGGCGGCTAATTGCCAATATGTGGCTCTGAAGGATCCAATATTCCACACACAAAGATTAACAATGGAAAAATGAAGGTTAATAGGAAAAGGAAGACAAATTAAATTGTTATTTTTTTTATTCCCCTCTGAATTTATGTATTGGAATCCAAGTGTTTAACTTTCATCCCGATAATGGCGACGTTCTCCTTTCAGATGATTTTATACCGACGTCCTCTCGCTGAAAGCTATCGCCGCCCAGGACAAGGAAAGCCCGCCCGATAAGCCTCGCTCTCAAATTAATCTTTTGGAAAAGAGGAATATTTGGCTATCAGCTCTAATTGTAACATGTTCTGCAAGGCTGATAGTAGTGCATGTGGTGCGGACTGCTAATTAAGACGGTGGAGACAAAGGGAGCGTGCACAATAAAAAGGAGTGAAACGAGGAGAGAGAGAGAGAGAGAGGAGGAGAGAGAGAGAGAGAGGAGAGAGAGAGAGAGAGAGAAGGGAGACAGAGCCAGAATGAAAGGGAAGGAGAAATAAAAAGACAGAAGATGACTAAGGTGCGCAGAACAAAGGGAAAATTAAAAAAAAGCAGGGGAAGCCTGAATGAAAGATAAAGGAGAGAAATAGTTGAAACAAAAGAAGGAAAAAATAGTAGTTGGTGCTGTTAAAGGAAAACACTGAGCCTTTTGGAGACAGATTACCTAGTAAATGACAAGATAAATGAATCCATGTGTTACCGGTAGATCATCGGCTGCATGCTAACACGTTAGCTCACACTATAGCAGTTTTTCCACCACAGGAACTCTCCAGGAACTATTGGTGCTTAGTTCCAGGGACCTTCCACCGGGGGAACTGGCCCCGAAAAAGCTGCCGTTGTCGTACCTAAATGACGTATGAAACCAAACAGTCGCACTTTTCTCGCGTCACTCCTTATGTGTTTAATCTCCCTGGTACTTTGGTGTGGTGGGAAAAACAACCTGGATCTAAAAAGGTTCCTGCTGAGAAGGTTCCTGTTAAAACAGTACCCAAGAGGTTTCAGGTTCCTGCGGTGGAAAAACGACACGTGTCGAGTCATAGTAGTCGAGTCAGACTTGACCACATATTTAGAATCACTCACCATTTAGCTCTTTCTCACTGTTGAGATAATGCTAGCTATGTAGCTATGTACTATGCTACATGGGTACGCTAAAGTGTTAGCATCGGAGTAAACGATCTACCGGGGACACAAGGATGATTTTGGTGTCTATTTCTCATCACTTAGCAGGTCAGTCGACCAACAGACAACCTCCAAAAACTCCAGTCTCTCTAGTCTCACTCTCCCTGTCTCTCTCTCCTCTGTCTCTCTCTCTCTCTCCCCCTGTCTCTCTCTCTCTCTCTCTCTCTCCCTGTCTCTCTCTCCTCTGTCTCTCTCTCTCTCTCCCCCTGTCTCTCTCTCTCTCTCTCTCTCTCCCTGTCTCTCTCTCCTCTGTCTCTCTCTC
>JAXDDX010000042.1:472500-640000 GCA_034670405.1 Hoplostethus atlanticus | reverse complement strand
CACACACACATACACACACACACACACACACACACACACACAGCTAGTTAGATAGCGCTTTGGGCAAGGAGACGCCGTCCATTCCTTTCACCAGTGGTTAGTCCTGTGAGTGACGTGTAACCTAACAGCTCCTGGACGGACGCTGGTCCGACGGTTGTTTCGGTGCCGGTACTTTCCCCGTCCCTGCAGCCCGGCGGTTTTAAATCACTTCATTCCCGTTTGATTCGTCGATGCCGTTTGCTGGTTTGGCGCCGCTGCTCTCCTCTGCGTTGAGTTGTGATGTTTCTGCAGCCCGATTCACTCACGTCTCCGTTTGACATCTTTGATTTTGTCCTTGCTGCTCTCTCCGGCCTCTGGCATGTCTTCGTCTCACGCCCACAGTTTGTGTCTTTTCTCTCCTTCCCTTTCCAGTTTTTTATTATTTGTATGTGCAAAATAAACCCGAACCAGTTTAAATGAAACTGCAAAGTGCCTCATCTTTCATATTTTCCAATGGATTCTGCTGAAATACCATTATGACTTGCAGCCCCGTCGTGCCGACATACAGCACCCCCTGAACGGTAAGTAATCTTAAAAAGGGAAATAAAAATGATGGTTGTGTTTTTGCGTCTGCAGCAGGGGAGCTTGTTTTTACTCTTGGGCGTCGCGAGGCGAAAAGGTTGAGAACCACGGGTACCGAGGATGCAGACATCGCCGCCGGGCTTTATTAGCCATTAAATGAGCAGAGAAACCATCCCGGTGATTCATAAGTCATCTAAACGAGAATGTTTTCAGCTTGTGGATACTGCCTTTATTTATAGTGGAGTGCATTGTATTTATTGGTGGCATCAACACCAGGAAGTGATTTTGGGGTCTCCATCTGTGACAGACATATATCAGGTGGATGTTAACTGGGCTGCTGGGTGAGGGAGGGTGGGAGGAGGAGGTGGACGCGAACCACACAAAAAATCCTCTCCTCAAATCAGGACGAGGCCTCGCTGGACGGCGTCGACGCAGCTGATGAAATTAGATAACACGAGTATAATTTTATAATGAAAAACAAAAACGCTGATGTGCATTTGATGCAGCAATTAGCGGAGATCCTAATGATGATAATTTGAGTTTTAATTCTGATCCCACTACTGACTGGCAGAGTCTATCAATTACTGCATTAAAACAGGGCCCAGCTGCAGCAGCCACGCCAGCCGCCTCCCAAATTGTCGTCTAAACTGCTGTCGTCTCCTCGCCCATCGCTCGCCGGCGTAATTGCAGTTTAACCAGTTCATCATAATCACACAACAGCCCCCCCCCCGCAGAACGGGAATGTGATTTTCACTTCATAGGGTGTGTGTTTGTGTGTGCAGATGGCTGTTTCTGTAGCCACAAGTGTGTGTGTGTGTGTGTGTGTGTGTGTGTGTGTGTGTGTGTGTGTGTGTGTCACGAGCCAGTGCAGCTACTGTATTACTCTGATGGTTTGTTTGTTTGTTTGGTTTTAATGTAGTTTTTATGATTTTGTTTTCAAATTCGGCTCAGGATGAGAATAATCATGATGTTTTGCAAATAATGTAGTTTATTTAAAAGTGTATTTATGATTAATGTGAAGTCGTCAGAATACTGGACCCTGATTGGCCGACAGCACCAGCTCCTCTAATTCCAATAAGGTCAACCTGCTGACTGGAGGCTTCCCAGCTCAAATGCTACAAACTGGCCTGATTGGACGGATTTCAGGAAGTCTTTAGTGAGGGAGCCAATCAGGACCAAGTCCAGTTGTGATACATTTACTGGAGTTGGGCTGGAACTGAAAAAATGCTGGATTTTTGAAAATGCAATAACTAATAATAAACTAAAAAATGTCATATACATACTGTACAAAAGTCTAAATTTCTTTATATAAATTTGGTCTTAGATGTTTATTTTGTGTTTTCTGCATCAGTGTTTTACATTTCTGCTCTTTATAGTAATTTATTTTATATTTAGAAACTTTTCATTTCATTATTTTTGAAAGCATCTTCTCTTTACAGATTTTTTCCCAGTGCCTCAGACGTACCCAGTCCTGCATGTATCTAACTGGAGGAGATCCGGTAATAGGGCCCCTTTAAAGGCAGGTTTCCAGGTAGGACTGCTGAAGCGTGCGCGGCTGCAGCTCAGCCACAAGCCACTTAGCATGATTAGCATTCCCCCAGCCAGCTGCAGGCGGGAGGACGAGCAGGACGATGGTGTCACGCCGAATACGAACCAGAGAATACACTCCTGTAACGTTGGTGGTCTGGAAGCTGAAGCTCATCTGGGTCAGTCACTGTAAATCGCTCTGGATGGAGCATCAGCTGAACGCCGGCGACGCCAACATGATTCTCTTCAGCGGAGAGGGAAAATAACCGTGATGTCTGGTCACCGTGCACTAAAAGCAACGTGGGATTTATTGTTGGTGAACAAGGAGAGAGGACCACAGCCGGGCGGTGAGAGGAGAGATTCACATTTGACATACTGGAACGTTTCCTACCTTCCTAGTGGGAAAACGATGGATCCCAGTTTCCTGTCATATTCCAGAGATCCCAATCCTGGAGACGAGATAGTTTCAAGGTGCTAAGTGACAAACAGCTTGACCTCAAGAGATAAAAACATTAGTACAGTAAACTTAAACCATCACTAGAAGCCTGGCAGCCTTTTACTTCACCTGTCAATCAAACAGTGTGTCCAGTACTGTGACGTCTTTCTCCTTGGATTTCCTGTTGATGGAGTTTGAGTTCCTGTAGGTGGCGCTCTTTTCTTTGTCTGTTCAGCCACGGTGGCTATCGCTGCTCATGCTAACTACCCAGTTCTTCTTCTGTTGAAACGTAAAACGCATCACTTCCTGTCTCCAGAGGGTTTCTCCCGGTAAAGACCTACCTGACACCGGGTGTTGAGAGCAGCAGATGGAGAAGCTTCATGATGGTTGAGGTTGATGATGTTGAGGTCTCATGAGGAGAGACACATTTATTGATGTGAAAATGTTTAATCAATACTACTGGTGTGAGATCGAGGCGACCAATCATCATCATGATCAGTAATTCAACAATAACATATTGATGTTGAAGTTTCACCTTTAGGAGATTCAGTCGACATGGAACAAGGATGCTGAGGAGAGATTGGTGCTCACAAAGCCAGAGCCTGTACCAACTACTGAAGAGCAGCATGTGGGGGTGGGGTGGTGTGTGTGTGTGTGTGTGTGTGCGTGTGTGTGTGTGCGTGTGTGTGTGTGTGTGTGTGTGTTGGGGGTTGGCAGGCCGACGTCGAACCGCGGCAGCATCTAAGTGTAAAGATTCAGCCTCGGCTCCACTGATCTGGTGGAGCAGGGTTATCGGATAACAGATTTACCAAGTCCCGATGGCCACAGGCTGTAACCCCCCCAACACACACACACACACCACTACCCTCAACACACACACATGAACACACACTGCCCCCACCATCCTCACCCTCTCTGTCTAGTCCTACAGTCACATTATATAAAAAGCCACAGATCACATCTTTGTCTCCCTCTCTCTCTCCCTCTCTCTCCCTCTCCCTCTCTCTCTCTCTCTCTCTCTCTCTCTCCCCTCTAATCCACTCCAGCCCAGCAGACCGTGAAGCTCAGAGATGTTGTTCTCTCGTCCAAAAGTTTCCAGAAGAGCAGACGAAGGAAGTCGGAGGCTGGATCAGCTGGCCTGTGATCTCCTGTGCGAGCCAAGCTGTTTGATTGGCTGGAGGGCTGGAGGGCCATCTTGCCTCCCTGGCAGGCAAGTGGCTCAAGCAGTTTGGTTTAGGAGGTGTGTGTGTGTGTGTGTGCGTGTGTGTGTGTGTGTGTGTGTGTGTGTGTGTGTGTTGTTGGGGCAGAGATTTTTAAAAACGGAGGGTGGAAATGTGTGGGTGTTGGCGTGTTGCGCAGGGAGCTTCTGGAGTGGGAACTGTGAATATGAGGAAGGGGTGTTTTTTCTGTGTGTGTGTGTGTGTGTGTGTGTGTGTGTGTGTGTGCATGCATGCATTTGAGCATATGTGTGTGTGTTTGAGCGTATGTGTGTGTGCACGTGCGTCAGAGTATCCACGCGTCCTTAAAAAGTCTGAAGTGATCTGAATGTAAGGCTGCATGTTTCCTATTGGCTCAACCTGCAGCAGATCTGCTTCACTCAACTCAACGTTCACTTCCTGGTTTCCTTTTTCTTCTTCTGCCAGTTTAGAAACACGCTGGTTCTGCTTTCTTTATCTTGGTTTTTAAATCGGTCTTAAATTCTCTGCAGCATTAAAAGATCTTAACAAGTCTGCAATTTGAAACCTGCAGGTACTGTGTGTGTGTGTGTGTGTGTGTGTGTGTTTGTGTGTGTGTGTGTGCTTTATTTAACCAGACAATTAACCAGTTCTTAAGTCAATTAAGAACTACTTCTTATTTACAGAGACAAAACTCTTGATGGGGAGGAAAAGGGAAAATAAATAAATAAGAATAGAGTACCAGGGAGACGGCGACATAAAACAATAAAAACAGTAATACAACAACAACGAAACCAAAAGCTATTAAAAACACGCGTGTGTATTTCTACATGCTTGTGGATGAGTGACGAGCTTCAGTATGGAAGATTTTGTTGGACATAAAAACAAATGGTAACCCACAAGAACCACAAATATTAAAATAAATTTAAGTAGATTTTGTCTAATAGACCTGCTAGGTGTGAAGGAGTGCTTCAGAACCTCTCGTCTACCTCTACTTCAGTCAGCGATTTCCTACATTACCCAGAATGCCTTTCAACAACCCCATTGTTGTCATATTCTTTATTAAACTTATTTACTTATTTAGTTATTGTTTATTTATTTTGAATGCATCCCGTAGTATTTTCTCTCTCTTGTACGTCCTAATCCTAATGTTAGAGACTTTATGTTTTTATTGACAGGATGACAGCAAAAGAAAATGAACATTTGATTTAAAAAATAGATTTATTGAGTGTTAGTGGTCGTTACCAGTTTACTAAACACAAATGGAAGTATTTGTGAATAGTTGTGCATGTTTGTGGATCCTCACCTGTGCAAAAAAATCTTCCATACTCGTGTGTGTGTGTGTGTCTGTGTGTGTGTGTGTGTGTGTGTGTGTGTGTGATCTCAGATGGTGGAGCAGAGCCTGCGGTCGGCCGCTCGGTGTGTTGAGTGCAGCAGCAGGCCGCCGTTCGCTCTGGGCTGCGACGTCCTGCAGGCTGAGACGTTGAACCAAGGTCCTTTTGTGTTGCTGCTGACATGATGTTTACGTCCTGCTTCCCCCCGGGCGCTCGTTTCTGACGAGGGGACATAGTAGTGCAGGACACACTGATAATAACTGTTCCAGCCTCACTGTCATGTTCATTCTGACTCTTGGAAGTAACTTGATAGTAACCACTGACAAAGACGCCCCAATAAGAGAAGACATGAATGTGACAAAAAATCAACGTGTTTATGAGGCATTATCTCCTGGTGTCAGGTGATTGACAGGAAGCAGAGCGTGACGTCAGAGAAACGATAAAACTTTGACCAAACCAAATGGAGGCTTCATGTTTACTGTGATGGATTGTGGTAGAAGTTGTTTTTTCCAACTGTAAAAGAACGACTACACGACCTGGGGCGACCCGGGCCGACCTGGGGTGACCTGGGGTGACCCGGGGTGACCTGGGGTGACCTGGGGTGACCTGGGGTGACCTGGACGAACAGCACAGACAAAACAACATCAGTATGATCCTTTAAAGGAAGATGAAAGAGAGACTATCAGCGTCACGGTGAACTAAGTGCAAGTGAAGCTGAAGTGATTTTGAGACTTGAACCACCACAGCTCACCAGTGGTGGTGTAGGACGCCATGGTTCTGTGTGTGTGTGTGTGTGTGTGTGTGTAGTATGACATCATCCAGTGTGGGTCTTCGTTGCCATGACACCCCTGGCCTTCCAGTGACACCCTCTGGAGCCCAGACACCCCCTGTGGAGACCAGAGAGACATGTCACCTTGATCAGAGTGTCCCCAGGAGACTGCCGCCCCCCTCTACCTCCACACACACACACACACACACACACACACACACACATAAAAAACACACACCCACCACCTTCACCCCCTGCTTCACGTCTAGTCTCACAAAGTCACTCTGTTACGACACACACACGTACACACTTACATGTATGACACCACACCGTCTCTCGGCGTCATGCTAGTGGTCCTCAGATCGATCAGGACAACATGGCCGCCGGCTGCAGCCTCCCGCGGGGGGCGTCGTCCCCTTCGCTTCGTTCCAAGTAGGACTTCCAAGGACGGGTGTGATGTCTCATGAGCTGGGGGGTGGGGGGTGGCTGTGGTGGGGGGGTCACAGCGCTCTCCAGAGCAGCCGGCGTCTCTCTTGTGACAGGCGATAAAGTTTGAAATGCCAACCCGGTGCACTCCGGGCGCAGGTGTGGAGAATATGTCCAGGAATAGCCGAACCCTCTGTTCACCAGTCTCCGGACACCGCGGCGACAAATCGCCCCCGCTGAACCGCCGGACTCCAGACGACGAGACGAGTCACCTTGGGTTCCTCGTTGTCGGCGCTTCCTGCTGCATGATGTGCCTGGTCGCTGGCATCAGACCGGTGGTGATTTGTTTACAACCCCCCCCCCCCCCCCCCCCCCCCAGCCCATGAGGCGGTGATGTTAATGCCAGTAGGAAGAGCAGAGACATTTTGGAAAGGTATTTACGATCCATTGTCTCTTTCAGATGTAACCCTGATGTGTTTCTGTCGCCGTGGTCAGGGAGGAACCTCCGTCGGTCTGACCTCAGTGAGTGACGGTAGTTTCTATGGTGAGCTACGCCTGGTATTCTCTAAAATCTGCCTTCACCTTTCCCAGCATCCTTTGGGGCCCTACAGCTGCACAGACATTAGATGTTTACTTTAGATGAGGTTACAGTCTGTAGTTTTGCTGTTGCTCCTCCAACATGGCGACTTTCCCCTCATCAGGTATCATCCATTGTAGGAGTGCATCTATCCATCCTGCACTGATACTGCAGACGCTGCTCTCTTAAAGGTTAGTATGTTAGAACATCTCTCAACTAGTTACCAGACTAGTTACCAGACTAGTTACCAGACTAGTTACCAGACTAGTTACCAGACTGTTGTCCTTCATCCAGCCCATCGGTGTTTTCCTCTCCTCACATTAGCCTCCTGACCACGGGCTCTGTGTGGCGACGGGGGCCTCAAGATGTTTTCAGATCTCCACTGCTAATGTCTTGCTGGGGGTGGCCATCTGTTTTTGCATCTCCCACCGAAGCTGTGCCGGGGACGGGCTCCTGGCTCCTGGCTCCTGGCTCCCGCCGTCCACTCGGCTTCTGTTGGGGGTAATAATGTGTGCCGGTTCTGGGAGCCCAACTGGTGTCCATGAGTTTGTCCTTTACAGCCACTCATCCTTGTCCCAGTCACGCCACCGCGAGGGCAGAGAGCCATGCTGTGATGGAGTGGACTTCAGGGGGCTGCTCTTCATCACAGAGCCTCTTTTTTTATTCTCATGAAAATGGAGTAATGCCCTTTATACTACAGATACTACAGCATCTCTCTTTACATCATGTGACTGGATAGTTGGAGTTTTTTATTTTAGTTTTTAGGCATTGAGTTGATGCTTTTATCCAGAGGGACTTATCCAGACTTTAGGGTAGAATAAGCTTAAAGGGGCAGTAAGTAAGACTTTTACTGCCCCGTAGAACCAAATGACCATAACACCTCTGCAGGGGGTCGATAGGGTTGTTCATCAATACCAATAACACCAATAACTCAACGATAACTCAGCCGGCTGCTTAGATTTCTCTTTCAAGTTTTAAAAAATTGACTTTATTGCTTGTGTCAATCACAAGCCATCGTAATTCAAGGGGTAAATTCTATTGATGTTGTTGCAATTTTTACTGGTCGCCAATAGAGGTCAATAAAGGTCGTAGATTACTAAATCCAATCCACCAAGAAATGATGTTTTAACTTGAAGCGCCAGAGGAAGGAGGAGGAAGTGATTCAGCTTTTCATCTTGACAGTTTCATTGACCACAATCAGCCGTTACAACCGACATCGTAATGTCTAGTTAGGTATCTGGTTAGTTCAGTGTTCATCACAGTCTTCGTTCACTTTTATCAATCGAGTTATTTGTATCGTTTCCTGCCTGGCCGCAAAAAAAAAAATAGTTCCCGAATCAATCAAGACGTCAGAGGAGGTGAAAGCAGGATTCCTCTCAGGCTGATCCTGACTGAGCCGTGGGAGAGGTGACTCCGGCCATACATCAGGGTAATTGTAGCATTAGGCGGCGAATTGGAGCTAAAACAACCAGATGCAGGGGAAGATAGCCGTCCCACTCCAGCGCCGCTTATTCCAAGTTCAAGGAGAGTTCAAGCATGGAGAAGATCCTGTAACCCCACGGGGCCCCGGCGCCGACCGGCCCTCGCTCTGAGAGGAATTATCTCCACAAATATATGATTTCCGAAGGGTGTAATTGTCTTCACGCTTATGGTCATTCATACCTCATTTCATTTTCCATAAGTCTATATTTTCCTTGGCCTATTACGAGGGTCTGTTGTACCCAGAGATAATACGGCCTCTTTTCCTGCTTTTTTTTTTTTGCGACCTCCTGTCAATACGAATTGTAAGAGATGGTGGTCATGTAAACTTTTATAGCTGCAATAAAAAGCCCCCCCACCCTGACCACGCCCCCACATCCCGGCCCTAACAGAGAAAAACATGGGATTTGACAGTGGCCATTAGGTGGCCGTTGTCCAATAATAGGTTTTCACCTCTGACATCAATCTCCACTATTTATTGTTCTGTAGCGTTTTAATAAAAGAGCTCAGACAGGAAATCCCATTTTGCAGCATGTTCCTGTAACTGTCATTATAAAGAGACTCTGTTATATATGATGTTAGAATAAAATGTGGTAGACAAAGAAACAATTGAGAAAAATCATTCAGCATCTCTAAAATATAGAGATAAAATCGTTTAGGAAGCATCATGATTTTATCGCCGTGATGTCAGAGCAGACCGGTGGATGTTTTGTCAAGTGTGTTGTTTTTAAATGGCACATAATTATTGTCCTGTGAATAAATTCTCCTGGCTGCTGAATTACTTTTTAGACAATCGCAGGAATCATCCTTTCAATTGCATCACTTCATTAGCTCCTACAATGGGACAATGAGTCCAATTACCCAGAATCCCCCATCCCCTCTCCATGGCTCCATCCCTGACCGTCTGCAGGGCCTGGCGCGGTGCCAGGGTGCGTTCAGCGTGATCTGATTCGCCGTAATTATCTAAAATGTTCATTATTTTGCGATTAATTCAGACGGTGTGACAGCGGTGAAGTTTTGCCCAGTTTCCTCCGATTCAGACGGGGCCGGTGGAGCGACGGTGAGACGGGTGTCCTTCAGATGTCTGGTGTGGACATGTGATCGCCGTTAAAGGAACAAGATGTCTGATTAGGGGGAAAACAAAGGAAGAGGTTTTAAAGAGAAATATCAATTAGTAGACCGACATCACTCTCTGAGCCTTCAAAACAAAACATCCTGTCAGCACCCACTTTGACAAAGACCCAGAGAGGAAGCCAAGCTTGACAAAGCTCTTTATATGAGGACGGGGGGGGTTGGAGGGTTGTGGGGGGGCAATGACTAAAACATGATCAACCTTCTCCCTATCGCCTCACTCTGCCGTAGCCCACAGCCCCCCGCTAATTAAAGTGATACAACATCTCACAGGCCAGTGAACACATCTAATGGGCTGGGTGAGGCCCTCTCTCTAGCCACGACCCCCCCACACCCCCTCTCCACCCCCCCACTCCAGCTCGCTCGCCCCCAAACATCATGAACCCAGCATGGCGGTGCGGATCAAAGCCTCGTATCCCAACCCGCTCGTCTAACCTGACTTCTATAAAGAGGCCTTGATATAAAGAGGCAGGTCGATGTGAACAGACCTCTGGTACCCTGGTGGCGCTGAGGAGTCGAGGACTTACTCTGAATGACTGGCTGGGGAAAGATGGGATGAGGAGCAGAGATGGAGCAAAGACAGCATCATGGGTAACAGTGGAGCAAGGAAAGGACAGGAGGAGCCGATGGTGCATGGACATGGGTGATCAGGATCCAGTGGAAAATATGGAACAATAAGAAAGAAAGAAAGAAAGAAAGAAAAGGTGAACCACTCATCAAACAGCCCATCTCTGAACCCCCCCTCTCGTCGGCTGCCACGCCTCGGGTTTCGGTTGCCAGCATCAGAAATGAAGTGGTCAGCGGACAGCTTGGCTTGTCACAGGAAGCAGGAGGCGGCCATGCCACATGTAGCTCAGAGGACAGGCCAAGGAGGGGTGGGGGGGAGAGGGGAGAGTTCGGGGGGATGGGGGAGTCTGAAGGGAGAAGGGGGGGTGTGAAGGACCCTCTTTGAGCACCCCCTAACCTGATCTCATCACGCCACATCTGTTCTGGAGGGAACCCGTGGTGGTGCAGGTGCTTATGGGTAGGGTGGGCGTCGTCATCCATATTTGATGAGTGTTACAGGTTTTTCCATGTAATGGTTGAATTTTACATCGTTGTGGTTCGAGGCTGCAGGTACGTTAATAATGCAGACTGAGATCATGTCTTTACTAGACGGACCAGATCTGACAAAACATCCTGACTTGGTAATGCTTTTTTTAAGATGATTTTTTTGGCATCTTATTTGACAGACAGGAGCCAACTGAGCCGCCAGGACGCCGCCAGATTTGATAAATGGTTTCTGATGTTTTAACTGGTATTAACTCTTTATGTAGAAACACACCTGTCCAATCAGCCTGACTCACAATGAGGAGCTGCATCAGTGAAGAGCGTCCTATACTGCTAATTGAAGCCTGTAACGTTGGACATGGTAACAGGAAGTAACAAATCAAAACTTAAGACTGAAATACGAAAATGTCCAATAAATATCAGGAAGTGAGCACTCCATACTAAAGAGACATTTATAACAATAATATCTTTATTTTTGTAGTAAATATAGTTTATTGATTGATTTCTGGGTGATGAAGTCCTTCAAATTTTCAAATGTTCAAGCAGTTACCTCCCGCTGCCACTTGAGGCCGCCAAAGTGCAACGTTGCCTGGTGCAGTTTAACCAAAAGTAACATAATATAATGATAATACTGAGACAGGAAAACACCATAAAGTTACTTAGCACTTTATTTTGTAAATACTTATCTTAGTATATTGTGTTGTATATGTTGTATTCACATTTTGTTGTAAGTACATGTCCCGGATATTACAGTAGTCACATAGTATTATTGTGTACTTACAATACAACACACAGGATAACACACAGGTTAATACAATGAGGTCATACCTGTAACTTCACTCACGTTTCCATTGGGTCTGTTTTCACCTGAACAAGGACTATTATTTTATTATTTTATTATTTTATTTTATTATCTGCCCAGTAAAATATTACTCTGTCATATGAACTCTAATGTCTCTAAAACTAGCTAACCAACCAACTAACTAACTAACTAGTTACCAGACCATTCCTTGTAACTTCCAAGAGCTAAAAAAAAAAACTTGAATTTTCCAAATAATGTGGAGCCAAAGTGCAGCAGCCAGTAAACAAGTGGGACCTCTGTTAAACTGCACTAAGGCTCAGGTGTTTTATTACCAACTCCAATGGGTGTCATGCAGACAGGAAGTCAGCAGTCTGCCTCTGTCTGTGTGTTGAGGTGATATTCAGACTCGGAGGGCTGCGGTAATTGGGGAGACAAAGAAGAGCGAGCGAGGTTTTAACAATCCCACGTCAGCAAGGCTCCATCAGCCGTGAAGCAAAAAGGGGCCCGGTGATTTATCCAGCAGAAGGAGGGCGGAAAAAAGGCAGAGAGGAATTATCCGGAAAGGTCATCCTCAATTTCTGTCCAGAAATGATCTTTTCCCACTATGTAATAAACATTTATCTGATCCCTTTATTGGCTTTATTAGATCTGACAGTTTAGTTAAGCCATTTCCCGCCGCCGCCGCGGGTCGTGACAGTTAACGTTGCGCAAAAAGTTCCATTGCCTAGGTTTGTATTCATTGGAGCTGGAGGGGCAAGGACGGGAGGTCTGGCCTGGCGTTATTACCAACGGGAAGCGAAGGGTCTGCAGACCTGCTCATGCACATTTAGATGCCCATAAATATCCCTGCATGGTACAGCAGAACGTCCACTGGAAATAGACCTGGTGGCACCGGAGCCGGTAGAGTTTAGGAGAGCATTTGAATGTCAATTCACGCTCCAAATTGGAAAAGATCGTTTTAAAAGTCGCTGCTGCTGCGGAGGTACGAGGGAAACGAGAGTTGAGACTTCAGGCTTTGGATGTCATTTCCTGTAAAACTGGATGCTTCGTGGAAGTTGTCACAAAGTAAAATGTCACAGATTCAATCCCAGTGTGCTGTTGAAGTGCCCTTGAGCAAGACAGACAACCGCTAACTGCCCAGTCAAACTCAGAGCGTCAGCTAAATCACTAAAATGTAAATATAAACCTAGAGAATAAAAATAGTGTGAAAATGAAAACCAGGCCAATATGTTGGCGATGGGGATGAACGCTACCTGCTAGCTGGTGATTAGCAGGTTACAAATCCTTTATGAACTGTAATAAACACTGCGTTAAACACTGCGATCCTTCCACGCCGACAGCCAGTCCTAATGTTGACGGTTGCATCAGTATGCGGCGATAATGGTGCGGTTGCAGAAGCAGTTGGGTTGTAAACAACGTCTGTCATCCAGTTTAATGGACTTGGGGGCATTGTAATGGCTTTGTACTGCTCTCACATTCACTGCACCAAACACGTAAAGCGCCGGAAGATCATTTTACCTTGAAAATAGATTAAATAAACCTTTCATCTCTTTCATAGCTCTATCTTCAAGGACACCCCCCCCCCCACCCTCCCCGACTCCAACCACAGAGTATATTCAGTCTCCATTTCAATCATTTGTGCAGCAAATGACAAAAGCTCTTTGAAATGAATTCTTATTTGTCTATTTGAATGCTGCTGTATTTACTCAGCTGTCGCCGGGTGAAATACGTCCGTCTCCGTCACATTACCGGCCCTCCTCCCCGTCTTGACTGATAAGCAGACTACATATTTTCAATCCTTTCCCAAATAACGATCATCCTGGGGGCCCGTGTTCCTCCTACTGGAGAAAGTGTTGCTTATTAGTGGGATTTATGGGCCCTCCACCTCGCCACTCCTCCGGTGGGCCCTCCACCTCGCCACTCCTCCGGCGGGCCCTCCCTCCACCTCGCCACTCCTCCGGCGGGCCCTCCACCTCGCCACTCTTCCGGCGGGCCCTCCACCTCGCCACTCCTCCGGCGGGCCCTCCACCTCGCCACTCCTCCGGCGGGCCCTCCACCTCGCCACTCCTCCGGTGGGCCCTCCACCTCGCCACTCTTCCGGCGGGCCCTCCACCTCGCCACTCTTCCGGTGGGCCCTCCACCTCGCCACTCCTCCCGTGGGCCCTCCCTCCACCTCGCCACTCCTCCCGTGGGCCCTCCCTCCACCTCGCCACTCCTCCGGTGGGCCCTCCCTCCACCTCGCCACTCCTCCGGTGGGCCTCCCTCCAGTGGGCCCTCCACCTCGCCACTCCTCCGGCGGGCCCTCCACCTCGCCACTCCTCCAGTGGGCCCTCCACCTCACCACTCCTCCGGTGGGCCCTCCACCTCGCCACTCCTCCAGTGGGCCCTCCACCTCGCCACTCCTCCAGTGGGCCCTCCACCTCGCCACTCCTCCGGTGGGCCCTCCCTCCACCTCACCACTCCTCCGGCGGGCCCTCCACCTCGCCACTCCTCCGGTGGGCCCTCCCTCCACCTCACCACTCCTCCGGCGGGCCCTCCCTCCACCTCACCACTCCTCCGGCGGGCCCTCCTCCTCAGAGTTAGTCACTGGCTTCCCAAGGTTAATTAGGTTGATGGAGTCTTTAAATAGCAGGATCATCATTGCTCTTCTCTTACGTCTGGCTCTCTCTCCCCTCTCTCTCCTCTCTCTCTCCCCTCTCTCTCCCCTCTCTCTCCCCTCTCTCTCCCCCGGCTCCCCCTGGTTCCCTCCGCCGGATCGTTTCCAGGCTGCTCATAGGCTGGGCTCCCGTTCAGGAGCTGTCAGCTTTTTTTTTTTTCTTCTTCTTCTTTTTTTTGTTTTGTTTGTAAGCCAGATCCTGGCTCTCGATGTGGGGCAGGCGGGCTAAGTTAGCGCGAAAGTGAAGTTGTCACTCAGAGACAGAGGAGGTGCGGTGCAGTGTGGGCCGGAGGAGCTAACGGTTTGCCTGCGCCTCGCCTCCCATCCAGACCATCTGTGGCCCCAGCTGGAGTGCCAGCGATGGTCTGGCACTTGTACCGCGCCATATTTACAGATCTAAACACAAATGGCTACTGCCTGATTGTTTCACGATTCATTAGTCAGACAAGCTCGGCTCTCGCGCCAGCCCAGCTGTTACAGAGTAAACCTTTGTCACTTAATAGGGCTGCTTATTGCCTCCCCATCAAACGTATTGATCTGTGGCCCCTTCCTTTAAGGAGAGGTGACTGGGAGTAAAGGACAGACAGGAGGAGGGCATGCTGGGATAGCGGGGTTAAGAGGATGGGTTGGACAAGAAGAGAAAAACTAACTTTCAACGTCTCACTCTGGTCACATGGTGACATTACGCAATCTGAAGAGTGGAAGGGCTTTGAGGAACCTTCTGGGGTTCTTCACGCCACGACCCCAGGGGAACACAGGGTTCCTTCATAGAGGGGTAGGAACCCTTCACATATGACTCTCTGGTTGAAGGTGAAATCAGTGGAATGAGCTGCTGTTTGGTGGATGAAACCCTGCAGGAAACCTTGATGGGGAGAATCCTTCAGGGATATGTTTTCTAGTGAGGAGCCCTAAGGTGCTTCTCGGCTACCTTCAGGTCTTCAGAGGACCCCCCATGAACCCTTATCTTCTAGAGCGTAGCTACAGTACTTGGTGATGTCAAAGAACTACAGTAAAGCTCCAACAGTCCATTGCCTCAATGAGCAGACCCACCAGATGAGGCTGAGTGGTTCTGTTGAGCCCGGAGAGTCGGTGTGATGGAGGCAGTGCTTCAGCAGGAGGCGTATCGCTGAGAAAATAAAAGCTGTCCTCAAACTTATGGAGCCGTTCCCTCGAAGAGAAAGAGAGGGGGGGGAATCCCCAGGTCAAGTGTTTTACACCGGCGGGGGGGCGGGGCTATTGATTTCACATTAAGGGAACCGGGACGGCAAAATAATTCAGTGATCTGGACCGCGGCGAGGGGCGGGGCTATTGGCTTCCTGCCATGTCCCATCCTCCTCTCCTCAGGACCGACATCAGATCAGCAGGAGGAGCATCAGGCGTATGGCGGCCGTAAATGCCAATATCGATCCGTTGTTACGGCGACGCTTTCTCCTCTTCATTTGTCACAATTGATCACCAGGGAAGGGGGAGTAAAGGGGGGAGGCGGGGAGGGGGTGTGAAGTGAGAAATCCCCATGGAGAGATGAGGGTCGGATTTAACCGACACTGAGTCAAGAGTGTCCAGTGACTCGCTGTCGTCCATGTTCAGACACAGTGCCCTCCCCCCTCCCTCCCCCCTCCCCCCCTCACCCCCCCCCACAGTAAATGAAGCTGTACGGTAGACTGAGCTTTACACGTCTCAGAACTTTAGTACCTGGTTTCATTAACACGTTATTAGCTAATTGGTCGTGTTGATTGAAGCTCTATTAATCCTCATCACATCAAATTGAATCCTCGACGCTCTCGGACGTTACAGCGGCGTAATCAGGCGCCGGCGCTCCTGCAGCTGTGAGGAGTTTGGAGCATCACGCGTCAATCCCAGAATGCATCTTGAATTCTGGGAGAAAACTGTTAATTTTTACAAACATGAATGAACTTTTCTACGCGAACTGTGTGTGTGTGTGTGTGTGTGTGTGTGTGTGTGTGTGTACCCCTGCATGTCAGTACATGTGTGTAAGAGTATATGTATATGTGGGTTTGTGTAAGTGTGTTTGAGCACACACCTGGGATGTGAAGGTGTGTGTGTGTTTGTGTGTGTGCATGCTTGTCTATACACACACACATACACACACACACACACACACACACACACACACACACAGCGCTCGGGCTCTGTACAGCTGTCGACCCTCAGAGAGGCGTGCTGGGGGCAGCATGTGCCTCCAGTGCATCGATCATGGCGCTGACAGGGCTGCCGTCCCCACACACTGTTCAAAGTGAAATCTTCAGTATGGCTGCTTAGCAAATAATTGATGGGGTGCTTCCCAGTTTTAAGGAGAGGAGCAGTTAGACGGCAGGCCGGCGACGAGCGCTTTTAATGTGACGCGTGAATCACTCTTTCATGACCCATAAAGCCATCTGGAATAACAAAGCACCCGGGCTCCGTTTGGGTCCTGATTCAGAGTTTCCCAGAGTTAGCGTCGGACTTGGCGGTGACGCCGAGCTCCCGCTTCCCTGGTGGTGCAATTCTTTCTGCTCTTCCCACAATAAGGTCTCAGGGCTTTCTATACAGTGGGAGCCAATGTGAAAGCCCCCCGTCGTGCATTCAGCCCTGCATCCATCCTGCGCTGGTTCTCAACCAAAGCATTCCCTGTAACTTTCTTTAGCTGAAAAGACGGAAAAACGTATCTGAACTTTTTGCCAAAGTGCAGCAAGCAGCCAGGAAAACGTCACGGCAGCGGTCATGTTTCAGGAGTGTCATAATCAGAAGTATTAAATAATATCTTTTGTTTTTTCATGTGAATCGGGTTCATTTTCAAAATTGATCAAAAGTTGTCAAAGTGTTTGGACCATCCCTCAACCCTTTTCCCCAATATACCTGTATCATTAGACGTGATAGTAAATTGATCTGGTCCTTGAGGGGCATTCAAGGTCCCCCAGGAACATGGGAAACAGTATAATATTGTTATTCCATTTAACACTTTAGCATACACTATGTTGAGTGATAGTAGCCTCCACGCTAACACTTTAGCATACACTATGTTGAGTGATAGTAGGCTCCACGCTAACACTTTAGCATACACTGTGTTGAGTGATAGTAGGCTCCATGCTAACACTTTAGCATACACTATGTTGAGTGATAGTAGGCTCCATGCTAACACTTTAGCATACACTGTGTTGAGTGACAGTAGGCCACTAGCATTATCTCAAAAGTGAGAAAATGAGAACTTGTAGCAGCTCTACAGCTAATGACTCAGTAATCTTCAATCCTATGTGGTTCGGTCTGGCAGTTTATAGGAGACTGGAAGATTTACACAAAATGTGATATAAAACTAACAAACTACCAGGGACTATATTTCCTGTTTCCATAGGAGGTGGTGGACGATGGGAGACAGCTAAAAATCACTGCGCAGCGGATGGATACGAGGTTGCTCAACTGAAATAGTTCCACGAGTTGACCAACCACCAATCTCCCCAAAACTTGGTGTATTCCTTAATGTTCTTACTGAAGATGTGCAAGGAACGTCACCGGGTCATGTCACCGGGTCATGTCACCGGGTCACGTCACCGGGTCACGTCACCGGGTCACGTCACCGGGTCACGTCACCGGGTCACGTCACGTCACCGGCCGGGTCACGTCACCGGCCGGGTCACGTCACCGGGTCACGTCACCAGGTCACGTCACCAGGTCACGTCACCAGGTCACCGGCAGCACACTTTCAACATTCACTACCTATAATATAGAAACTTTTTCAGTTCTGATCGGGGAAAAAGAAACCCAACTCCTGTCCCTGCTGGTGTCGCCTGGTGGACATCTGTACAGACAGAACAGACTGAACAGAGAGGTGTGATGTCTCCAGCGTCTGCATGCTGTCTTTCCACTTCCTGTTATTGTCCAGCATGTCTGAATGGCGTCGGGAGCCCACTGCACCTTCCCAGCAGATGGACAGCAAATATGGCCTCTGATTTTATCTGGCCACTGATTAACTGTGAGAAAACAACACTCCACCAAATGTGTGTGTGTGTGTGTGTGTGTGTGTGTGTGTGTGTGTGTGTGTGTGTGGGGACAACGACGCTAATATATTCATGAAAATGTATTCATAAAAAATGATAATTGTGATCAAACCCCGAGCGGCTCGCAGGATGAGTCAATAAAGAGCAGGCAAAACTGACAGGCGCTTGTTATAACGGACGCCACTTGCATTAACAGATGGGGGGGGGGGGCGGGGGGGGGGCAGCGACTGCACGGGCGCTTCATCACACCGAAGTGGGTGAGTGTTAAAATGTTACGCAACAAGCTTTTCTCTCCTTTCTGCTCCGTCATACATGATCATTCTGCGGTCACAGGGATGTTTAGTCTGTTTTCAGGATCTGATGGGAGGTTCAAGTTATTTGAAGGTTATTTGAAGGTTTTGAAGGTTCAGGATGAGAACTTGATGATTAAGATGGAAATGTCACAATGCATCGACTGATATCAAACTTTCAGATACATTTGGACTTTCTCTCCTCCTCCGGCGTCTAGTCCTGGTTCCCTTGTTGTGCGAGCGTTTAGCAGAAAATTGGACAAGACTCAGACATAGATGAATGTCGGCCATTATCGCGGGCGGCCATTTGTGCTGGTGTTTGACTCACTAATGAC
This sequence comes from Hoplostethus atlanticus, assembly GCA_034670405.1. Taxonomy (NCBI): domain Eukaryota; kingdom Metazoa; phylum Chordata; class Actinopteri; order Trachichthyiformes; family Trachichthyidae; genus Hoplostethus; species Hoplostethus atlanticus. The sequence continues at coordinate 621,460 of JAXDDX010000042.1, read as the reverse complement.
CGTCTTGCAGGCGGTTCATCAGCTTCAAAGCAGACACACAGATTGGGATGCCGTTCAGACCCGGGACAAACTGTTCCCAGTCGTTTGTCATTTAACGGTAACAGTCGCCTCAGTCACAAACCGCACAGGTTCGCCTCGTAGCGCTTCAGGGGCGGAAGGCGTCTGGCAACAGGTTGTGGTCGAGGTATCATACCAGCCTGGTGACATCCTGGTTGGACCCCCCCCAGCTCCACACCAGCCTCATCTGTTGGCAGGATCACCTGGATGCAGCACCTGCTTCTGTCACTGGAACCTGGTAATGGTGTGGTGACGGGTGGAGGGAGGAGGGAGGTGGGAGGGGGGGGGGGTCTATGTTTTTATTTTTCTGTGTGTGTAAAGCTGTAATTCACCAACAATTAAAGCTGCACTAACTTTTTATGTTAAAATATCATGTCTTAGTCCCTCCCCACTCATTGAGACAACATTGGTCTGTTAGTTTCATCAGAGTGGAGTTTTAGTTCTTAGGCAGAGCTGCTCTGGAGGCAGAAATAATCTCATTGGTTGAGCTAAACCTCAGTGGGCGGAGCCAAAGAGCCACAGTGTTTTGGAGCTCAAGTTAGTTCACTTTAATGAACTCTAAAATACAAATACAAATATGAATGGCGATGACTTTATTCACTTTATCCTTTAGACCATGGTGGTCATGATGTTGGAAGGTCAGCAGGCTAGCTAGCGAGCTAACTAGATAGCTCGCTAGCTAGCTAACTAGATAGCTATAGGCTAGTATGGCTAGTTTGAACTCGGCTAACTAGCTGACTCAGATAACTTAGTGTAGCTAGATTGTGTTTTTTCAGTGTTTTAATTGTTAAAGTAGTATTATCCATCCTCTGTATGCTTATTGTGATGACAGCCTTCTTTGACTCAGAGTTGGAGGTTTGTGTGTGAGAAAGTGTGTATTTGGTGTAGGTTTAAGTATTATGTTACATATTACTGCTTATTTCAAAAGTAATATTACTACTTTCTACCTGGGAGAAGTAATTTGTTACACTATTCATTATATTACTCTTCTGTTCCTCCCGTCTTCTCAAACTTCAGGATGACTCAGTTACTCAGTTAAAACCAAATATCGTGGGTGTCCGATATTCTTGTCATAGTTTTGCTCAATAAAATCAAACTAATAGGAAAGCCCCGCCCACAGGAAGTAAACGTTATTTCTCATCCAAGCAAGCTGGCTTAGTGTGAGACGACAGCTCCTCATGATGACAACACATCAGGGGGTGATGATGGGACAGGATCGTTTTTCAGTACTTCCCTCTGGTATTTGAGCAGGTGAGGACTGAAGTGAGGACGTCTCTCGTTTGGTTGATTGGTAACTGTAATAATGTTGCTGAACTTGAAACAGTAATTCGCTACAGTACTCATTACTGGGGAAAAGCAATAACATAACCTGTCACCACTGAACACTGGTGGAGGTGAGGGGGAGGAGGAGGGAGGAGGAGGAGGAGGAGGGAGAGAGTTGGCATCGCTGGCCGAGCCCTTCAGTAAGGTCAGCTCGTTCGCCCCACTCCAAAATATCCCTGAGAGAGAGAGAGAGAAAGTACATTATACCTAATGATGCCTCGCCAAGAGTTGCTGAGTGTGGGGCATCGGGCGAGAGAACAGGGAGAGATATATGGAGGTGGAGGGGAGGGGGGTGAGAGGAAGAGAGAGAGATGAGGGGAGAGAAAGAGGAGGAGAGAGAGAGAGGGTGGGGTGTGATGGTGTGAAGACTCTCTGCTCCATGAAGGTCAGCCTGGCTGGCCTCCCTTAGGTCCGGCTGCAGCTCACACACACACACACACACACACGGCTGACACGCCCACTCATATGGGGTTTGATCAATATGGGATTATGAAAAAATGAAATTAATAAATAAAATGTGCAAAGAAAATAACATTTCACTGCAGGTTCATCTTCATCTTCATCTTCATCTCCATCGACACGACGGTTGATATCTGATATTTAATTAAAGGCCAATAGCAACACATATCGGTCAAACCTAACACACACACACACACACACACACACACAGCTGAGAGCTCCAACACAATGAGAAATATGAACAATTATGAACAAATATGAACAAACATGAACAAAAATGAATAAATATTAACAAATATTAACAAATATGATCAAATATGAACAAAAATGAACAAATCTGAATCTTTAATATTAAAGTGTTGGTATTAATTATTCATATAACTCACTTAGCAAATGGATTAAATGAATTATGTTGAATTAGACCAGATGTGGAGGTTAATATAATAATGTTTGTATTATATTTGCTGTAATGGATTCAGAGCCATCTCCTATTAATTGGATTGATGACAGTTCAAAGCCGCCCGGGTCATTTGAGCATCATCAGGGCTCAGCATCAGTCAGGTCGGGTTGAGGGAGCGTCTTTTAGGAGGCGAGACTCTGGAGCCTTCTGCAACCGGAAAACACAATCTGAGTTTAGAATTAAGATTATGAACAAATGGTTGCACCAAAACATACAGGAGTTGTAGAAATCCTCCTTCATGCGTCCACCCTGTTAGTACGGCTGACAACTCTCATACAGTAGAACCAAGTTAGTATATTGTTGTCCAATATGCAACTCTAGTGTCTCAACAAACTAGAACAACAACAACTGCAAAAAAAAATCTTTCATTTTTTCTAACCAGTTCCTCTTAATTGGTAATAGAGTCAGCAGTGCAGCAGTTTAGCAAAAAGTGGGATGCCTTCAATGCCTGCGTCTCTGTAGGAGATTTCAGTTTCAGCCTGAATCAGAGACGTGTAAACAGGGTAGGATCTCTTTAAAGTGATATTTTAGTCTGGTAAAATATATTTGCTTTTTCAAACCCACCAGTTGTCTTAGTTCAACATCCAGTTACCAATCTGTTATCGGTGATGACTGGCTTTGATTTGGAAAAGCTAGAATTAAAAAAATAATACTAACACACAAACTTTTCATTTTTCATTCAGCTATTTTGCCTGTTTTAAAATGGTTGATTATAATTAACTCTGAATTACTCCCAGTTAAAATCAATAGTTGTTCATAAAATTGAATTGACAGGAAAATGTTGTACTGAAGTAAAATATTGATTATTTAAAGCGATAATACATATAATAATATATTACTATTAATCTATATGATTTAAACAAAGTGCACAAAGTTTACTTTAATTGCACAGTTACAAATGATAAAAAAACATAAATCCCATAAAAACATTTCACCACAAAAGAAGAAAAAATCCACGATGACAAACAAGCGAAGCTCAGAAACCGAAGGACATCGAAACTCAACACAGCGGAGAATCACACAGAAACAGCAAAATGCACAAATAACAAGAAAAGGGAAATTAAATCATTTAAAATATCCCTGATGCCTGAGAGGGAGGGTGTGTGTGTGTGTGTGTGTGTGTGTGTGTGTGTGTGTGTGATGAAGGAGCTTAGCAACACTCCCAAAGCTGCGGCTCGCGCTGCAAACCCCTGACCTGCGGGAGGCGGAGGGGGAAACCCTGTAGCAGCCAGGACCCTAATTAGCCAATTAGACGGCTCCTTCAATTTAGCAGCAGCAGAATGCGCCTGGTGTCCGACGCCGGGGCCGACAGCTGTCCCCTGAATCTGTCACGCAGCCCTCGTCTCCCGTCAGAGCCAATGGTCGTTGACCTGCGACCCTTCAGGACCACGAGGCAAGATGGCTTCACGCTAGGCAAACACGCCGCCTAGAAGAGGGCGGAGGTGTTGAAGAGGAGGGAGGGAGGAGAGAGAGGGGGAGGGAGGAGGAGGAGGAGGAGGGGGGTGGGTGGTTACACTTTCAAGTAGACCGATATATCGGTTTGCCGATGTCTGTAAAGTCTGTAAAACCTGCAGTGACGTTTCATTTATTCATTTAATTGTCTGATTTTTTTTCCCCTTTAATTTAAATCCCATTGAACAGGTGGGGGAGGGGGTGGGGTTGGGGGGGGGGGGGGTCACTCTGCCTTAAAGAGCTGCTGACCCCCATCAGCTTCAGTGGAGAGTTTTAGTGTCCCATGATGGTCTCAATGCTGTTTCAGAGGCTTTTCCTCTTTGACAAAAAAAAAAATCTGGGGGAAACCAGACTTCCCAATATCAGCACCAAATATTGTCAATCAGCAGCTTCACCCCCCCTGCTACCCCCTCACCCCCCTGCCACCCTCCACCCCCCCCCCCCCCCCCCCCCCCCCCCCCCCCCCCATCCCCTCACCCCCTCCCTATGCCAACACACATCCTCGCCTTTGAAATCATATTACATTTTCCGGGGCCCACGTATAAATTCTCCCCTCGTCTCATCAGGGCCCCCCGCTCAGCATGGCCTCTCCTCTGACTGATATTGGCTCATCATACTTAATCTAGGGTGAAATTTCCTAGTCTGTGCTAAATGACTTGCAGCCTTCACCAGAGAGGAGATATTTATTTTTCTCAGGGCTAATGACCTGTCCCCCGGACCCACCCACTGATGGTTATTTACTAGGGCCCAGATGCTTGGGCTCAAAATGAGTGGTAATGTCAGCGGGCGCCATCCTTCATCGGGCCGCCCCTGATTGAATCCGAGTGATCCCATTGACATTGACTCTGTGACTTTTAAGGCCATTACCTTCCACCGCCCAAGATGATCACCTCATCATCGCCGCCGAGCTGACAGCTGATTAGCAACAAATTACTGACAGGAGAAGGCTCTGACACCGGGTGCAAGAGGTTGGCGCACGTGTGTGTGTGTGTGTGTGTGTGTGTGGAGAGTCAGGGAGGAGGGGGTTATAGGGACGAGGCAGGCAGAGGCAGCAGGAGGCAAGGAGTCAGGGGCTTGCACACACACACACACACTCACTCAGACACCCCTCGTACACTCAAAGTAATAGCCGTGTCTATGATGCAGCGGTGCCCTCGCCGCTGAGCTCATGGTAATGTAATAAGTGCAGAGGGAAAAGGGCTCATATGGTTAGCCCTTCCTGCATTAAGGACACAAACAGCTGCTCCTCATTGGTAGAGAGTGAGCGCTCTTCATTTCACCATCTTTGTGTTTGGGGCTGATTATTCCATAAAGGCACACTCTTAAAAAGTTGGGGACAAAAAACATCCCCGGAGAAGCACCATCAGTTAGAGGTTCATGAACCTGTTATGAAGGAGTTCTCCAGGGAACCTTATAGGGGTCCCCTGTGGTTTCAATCTGAAGAATACCTAAAGGTTCCTTGAAGTAAAAAGTAAAAGATCTACTTTTTAGGGTGTTTTAGGGAAGTAGGTTGACTGTATTTTTCAGTCCAGACCACCAAGATGGATGATGAAAAACAGGGACTAATTTATAAATTATAATACAATTGGACGTGAAGATCAAGATGGAGGTGAGAAGCTGGAAGGACTATAGTGTTTTAAAAAGGCCTTTAAGTTCACCAACAAGTTCATGGCCAATGTTGCATCTCTGACCTATTTATTAAAAACAATCTGGTCTATTGCCATCAAGGATCCTCCAAATGGCTCCTAGACATCCCCTTCCTCTTCTCCACGAGGACCAGACAAGATGGCGGCAGATGAGCAGGGAGATGCTCTGTTAGCTGCAAACAGGATCCATTTTTAATGCTTGGGGGCGAAATGAAGCCCCTTTAATTACACATAGGTCCCAGTGTAGTGGGAGTCATGGGTGGAGGGAACGGGAGATATTTTGGGGCTCAGTGTCCCGCAGGTGCTTTGGTTCTGGTCTGGGGACCACAGTGAGATACTGAGGTTGACGGCTGACCTCGGCACTGTCAAAGTCAAAGTCCCAGAAGCTCCAGAGTAGAGGATGAAATGATCTCCACCTTCGTCTCGGAGGAGTGGATACCGGGCTGAACCGGTTAGAAAAGCACTTTCCTTCAATTACAGAGGCAGAACGTCTCACATACGTCCCAGCGGTGGATCTCCATGATGGGTCAGGCCAGGAGATGCTAAGAGATACTGACACAGTTGGTTCTGTACCACATGGGTGCTCACCTGAGGGGAACCGGGGTGAACTGAAGCCGAGTATCGAAGCCCCGACTAGCCGAAGGCTTCAAGCTAGAGGCTTAGAGGTTAGAGAAACAGGCTTGTGACTGGAGGGTCACCAGTTCCCATCCTGGACCAGCTGGGAAGATTAATGAGAAACACGCTCCCCTGTAAAGAATACTGCCAAGGTGCCCTTGAGCATGGTACTTAATCCACAATTGTTCCAGTGGCGCTGTTAACAGTAGATCACTGTGGTTTCCTGGTTAGCTTCCAGGTGGGACTGTTAGTAGCTGTGGAGGTGAAGCAGTTTGAGTGTTTTGACTCTACGGCTGAAACACATTGGCTTCTAAAAAATGTTTTTGAAAGACTGACGGGTATTCCTCGAAGTTTCCCTGGCTTTATGTTTTGGTCTGTGAACATACGGCAAGAATCTGTCGAGATCTTGGTTGTGTTGCCTTGTGGAAAAGAGTCTCCATTAACATCTCGTGGTCAGATCTTCAACATGCCTCGTTCGGAGGCTCGGCTTAGTTCAACATTCCCTCAGTTGCTTTCATCGCTGCTTCACCGCAGCCGTTGTTGTTGTTGTCACTATTTCTGCTTCCCCTGGGTTAGCGTTACCTCTTTAACCTCCATGTTCCCCCGCTAGCATGGAGCCGCAGCAAGCATGCACAAATGTGTATTCAGCACCGTTTTTGACTGTTTCTATTTGTGAGTTCAGCTTCGGTGTTACCGCCACCTTTAGCTCAACGCTGCACCCGTTGCATCCCAACCACATTTAAGATGAGCAAGGCTTCAGGTGGCAGCACGGTGGGCAACATTGACTCAGTTTAGCCAGAATACAATCAGATCTTTGAGGCAAATTGTCCAACATCTATCAAGTGGTATTATGCATGATGCTGAACATCGGCTCGCTAGCTGTCTGCTCACTAACACAGCCCTGTGGACGCCGTGACGCTGAGGGGCCGCCGCCTGGTCAGCAGGGGGGCCGAGGGCCGAGGTTAGCCGAGGCTAAGACCCAGTCCTCTCAGTAGCTGGTCTCTGGGAACATGGGGGCATTTAAGACAGTGATGAAGTCTCCCCTCTGGTGGATTGGGTCACATTGGCGTGTCTGTCACTTAGCCCGGCTGACTCTTCCCTCTCTGTCTGCCTGTCAGGATGGTGGATGACAGCGGGGGCCACCGGGGGACCGGCGGCTCCCGGTGAAGCTCCATTTGCTGCCCTCCGTGGAGAATCCCCCCCGCCAGCTGTATTTCAAGACCATCGCATTGCTGTCACGGCAAAGACGCCGGCAACAAGGCGAGGCCTCTCCCATAAAACATCAAAAGCATCCGCCGCAATGAAAACACAAGTGAGGGGGGCCTTGTCAATCTTTACAGCCCTTCTTCTAAGTGACTGCAGCCCGCCGCCACCACGGAGAGCCTCCACCCCATTCATTCATTTTTCATGCCGCACCATCGGTGATCCAAAATATGGAGATGTGCCATCCATTTTGCAGCTGACATGTCCAAATGTTTGAGTTACAGTATAATGCCGTGCAGAGTGCAGCTGTCTGTGAAAAGTTTTATGGTATGGAAATATGTAAAGTGCCTCGATGCCGTGTGTGTGCGTCGGCGTTAACCGGCTAATGCAACGCTTTGTGCACGCTTTGTTTCACTGAGCTCGCCGTTTTATAGGTGATGGGATGGGAGGTGGAGTTTCAGAGCCTTTTATTTTGAAGAGACTAATATTTGAGAGACATTCCTTCATATGTCTGTATATTAAATGTGTCTTTAATTACTATTTCATATATATATATACAGTTCTGTGCAAAACCCTAGATGTTTTATATAAATTTGGTATTAGATGTTTATTTTTTATATAGTAAATTAATTTTCTGTTAATTTTTTGATGGAGTAAATTTTATAATAAAGTTTAGTGATTTTTTTGATATTTAGAAATTTTTCATTTCATTATTTTTGAAAGCATCATCACTTTACAGATTATTTTTTTTACACGTGTCCAAGACTTTTGCACAGTTCTGTATATATTAGTATAGTATATACAGTATTATTATATATTAGAACCATTTCTGTTATTTGACATTTGTTGTTGTTTGATAGAAACTTTGGACGTTTTCCTACCGAGTCATCCACATCACAACATCCATTATGAGGACCTTCTCACACACACACAGATGAATCCTGTATGCATTATGTCCAGACTGACACATCAAGAGGCCCTAGATTAACTGCCCCCATGCCCCACCCTACCCACCCCCCTCTGCCCCCCCCACTCCATTCCAGGGGCGACGCTCATTTACATAAACAGATAACCCTTGATAAGAGTTTCCATTAGACAAAGGTGAAATGGATCAATTTCTGCTGCCAAGATAAATCTCAGGTTTTACACCGACAGGGTCATTACACAAGCCACATTTCAGGAATAATGTATTTAAAAAGTCCGCCGATAGCGGCCATTTCCCGCTTTCCAATTACCTTTAAGAAAAGCTTATTCTGTGGACAATAAAGCACATTACGGCACAATATGATACAGTCCATAAAGATCAGCGTGTTTGATGAGAGGTTAGCGAAAGCTCAGCATATTTCGGGGGGGATGTCACAACCCCGTGGTTATCGCTGACACCTCGCTGTGCTCGCCATGCAAATGTCCCATTACGCCCAGTCCAAATAGATTAAGAGGCCTGCTCGGAAATAAACAGGTTTTTTCCTGTTTTCTCTGCCTCTCCCCCTCTCTCTGCTATAAATGGATAAATGGGGGAAGAGAGAGAGAGAGAGAGAGGAAGGAGGGAAAGTGAGGTAGGTGGGGGGTGTGGGGGTTGGGGTGGGGGGGGTGACAGGACAGGAAGGTGATGCCACCGGTCCGGGGAAAGAGAGAGAATGGAAAAACTCATTAGTTTGCTTCCAGCCCAATTCGCGGCGCTGCCTGTGACCTTGAAGGCATCCACTCCCCTCGATGCCTTCCTCCCTTCCTCCCCACCCTCCCACCCCTTACCCCTGCAGAATGTGGGTGGGGGTGGGGGTGGGGGGCATCCTGCAGCCAAAGGTGCCCAGGGTGGACGGGTGGCAGGAGGCTGGCTGAATTCGACTCTGTTCACACTGCAGCTCAAAATCTCCCGATTCCGATTTTTTTTCCCCTCACGTGACAGATCAGATGTTTTCTACTCAACGCTGAATGGAGTTTCTTTTATTCCGATACGTGGTATAAAATCGGATCCAGACCTGCGTGCCTTGTCTTGTATTTGAACGCTCCAATCAGAATTTGTCAGCGTTGCCACGGCAATAAATAAATCATACGCCATTCAGCTGAGACGGTTTGTCGTAACTGTGGCGTGGAGCGTTAGCAGGACAGCGAGACACAACAATGAAAAAACATCTTAGTAGTCAACATGATGGGTGTCTGGGGAGACGCTTCACTCCAGTTAAACCTTGAAGCTCCGGTACGATAACATTTAGCTGTTGTTACTCTGCGTGTCTTTTCATGTTGGTAGAAAAGAAATGAACAGTCTGGGAGGGTCTGCAGTGTGAACGGAGCCGTAGAGCCGGTCCCTGAGAAAGACTCCAGCATGGTGACGGGTTCAGGGCTAACCACGCCCACTCCCCCCCCCCCCAACCCCCCCCTCTCTCTATCTGTCTGTCTGTCTGTCGGTGCCTCCGTGTGGTCTGGCTGGCTGGAAACCAACCAGTTCCCAGGCGATCTCCCTCCGCCTCCCAACCCGAGGACGCATCACAACTTCTGCAGGATCAATTTTGTAATTTTCCCTGGCATGTGCACTTAGACACACAGGGTTGAACCCACAGAGATGAGGGGAAACAAAGAAAACAGGAGCAAAGACCCCCCCCCCTCCTCCCTCTCCTCCCCTGGAGATGTGAAACCCACTATCTTGATGCTGATGATGAGCAACTTTCCCCCGGCTAGAGCTTCCTGTTGGCAGGTTGTGAGCAAAAAAAACACTTACAAAGGGTCGGCTTGTATCTCAATCTGGTTTACTCCGACGGTGAATTATTTATCGGATGAGATCTATCTGCCTGTCTGTCCGTCCGTGCATCCATTTTTCATTGTCTGTGGGTCCCAATCCTGTCATTTCCTTAATCATAACCTCAATTATTGCCCCGTACTAATGGACCAACTTTTAATAAATCATACCGGTTGAAACATCAACCGATTGGTACGTTATTTATTATTGGCCTACTGGAGGACGGCGCGCCAGTTTGGGGTTTCATGCCCACACACTGGTGAAGGGAGTTGACATCTCTATGTACGAGCAGGACGGAGATACCATAGCGCCACCTGCTGCCCTCAGAGTGACGTGATGCCTTCACTTTCCTCCCAGTCCAGTCTGATTCATTGCTCTGCAGCTGCAAAGCCTTTTGTTGCATCCACGTACGGATCCAGCCGTCTCATGCAGCTCAACGAAGGGCTTAGCCTGTGATTTATGAGATGATGCCCATTAGTTGCTGCAAAGACAACATTTATTCTTCCTCAGATCCACATTTTTGGGGGTTTAAATTTGAGTTTAATTGTGATAAAAGCAATATTAAAAAAAATCAAAAACACAAAAAAACAAAACCACATTGCAAATTAGAGATAAGATGTAAAATTTTGAAGCTTTATATTAAACAGAATGCTCAATATTATTCCAGTTTTTCAACCTTTTGCTCCTCGCTTTTTCTCCGTTTAGTTTTTGATTTTAGCACCGCAGAAAAACCCATGAAAATTTCAGCTGTCAAAGAAATGTAATTTGTTTCATCCCAGAAACCATGAATGCTGCATGGATGTTTATGGAAGAGAAATACTAATTATATATTATTAAATCATGGAAATATCTTCAGTGGGACAACACAAGATATGCAATTTGTTTATAAAAAAAATTAAAATGTATTTTGATGACAGTTATATATTGTACACTGACATGGTGGAGAGCTGAAGCAAAAGAACAGAATAACATTAAAATGTAGTAGGCAGTTAGCTATACAAATATATAATAATAATAATAATAATAATAGTAATAATCATAATAATAGTAGTAATAATAATGATAATAATACTACCAATAATAGTAGTAATAATAATAATAATAATAATAATAATAATAACAATAATAACAATAATAAAAATACTCTGTATGGTGATGTGATTACATAATTATTATCATTATTATTGTTGTTGTTATTTTATGATGTGTTGTGTGTTCATGCCCTACATGTCCAGATCGTCTCATTTTATATGATTGATACATTAAATTCATCAGTTCCTGGTTTCATCTGCAGCAGCTCTTCAGTGAGTGGCCTTCCTCTGGTCCACCACTGTGTCACCATCCACAGTAGGTACAGAGCGACATCTACAGGAGGCCAACTCAACTACAACCTCAACCTTCAGTCAAACCACTTCCAAGAAGAAATAGTAAAGGATTATTCACGGTAACCAACATCTCCAGATCACTTTGCTGTAACTGTTAATTAATTGCAGGAAGACACGCAGCAGGAAAATCACAATAAATGAGAGATGCAATATAGAGAAGCACATGACACATTAGATGAAGTAGATGGAGAGCCAGGCAGAGTAAGGGGCGGAGTCTATCTGTGTCTGTTAAGATCAATATTAAGATCTTCTGCTACTTTCAATAGTTCAGTCTGATTTTAGATTTACACAGCGACTCACATCCATGGGCTTGATCAATTCCAAGTGCGTGTCTGAGCTCAACTCAACTGCTTTTTATTGGCCACACTCACAACTTTAGATGGAAGTGATTATTAATTATTACTCTTTTGAAAATCCAGTTGATGAATTCCTCACAAGCCAAGTGATAAACGAGCGACATCAAAAGTCATTGCAGCATTTTGTCATAATTATTCTACAATTTGACTGGCTGGATGCAGAATGGAGCCCTTTATGTTTTTGGGACGTAGGTACGGTGATGAGGTGACATGAAGGAAAAATAAAAAACAAATAGCATAAATATATCTGATCAGTTTTTAGGAGATTTTGGTGACTTTGGTCATGATGATGACCAAAAGTCATCCACGTGTCCCCGGTAGATCGTTGGCTCTGGTGATCGATGCTAACACTTTAACATACACTATGTTGAGTGATGGTAGGCTCGATGCTAACACTTTAGTATACACTATGTTGAGTGATGGTAGGCTCGATGCTAACACTTTAGTATACACTGTGTTGAGTGATGGTAGGCTCCATGTTAACACTTTAGTATACACTGTGTTGAGTGATGGTAGGCTCCATGTTAACACTTTAGTATACACTGTGTTGAGTGATGGTAGGCTCCATGTTAACACTTTAGTATACACTGTGTTGAGTGACAGTAGGCTCCATGCTAACACTTTAGTATACACTATGTTGAGTGATAGTAGGCTCCATGCTAACACTTTAGTATACACTATGTTGAGTGATAGTAGGCTCCATGCTGACACTTTAGTATACACTGTGTTGAGTGATAGTAGGCTCCATGCTAACATGTTAGCATACACTATGTTGAGTGACAGTAGGCCACTAGCATTATCTCAATAGTGAGAAAATGAGAACTTGTAGCAGCTCTAAAGCTGAATGATCTTATATGACGTGTCCAAGTCTGGTAACGTTTTCAACTTCCAACTACGTTCAACTCAACATTAAATTTCCAGGTTTTTCCAGGTTGTGTTGTTGCTCTTGATTGCAGCACTGATTGATTTTGTCCTGTTTCGTCAAAAGTATATATTATGCTGCAGATTAGAGAGCTTGTATTATTTTCTCCCATCCAAGTTGTCTTAGGTGAGTTGTTGTAAAGGTGATGAGGTAGATGAATACAAGGAACAATCTCAAAAAAGCATTTTTTCATTACAAAAAAAAAAAAAATACACAATTACATCATCTTTGGTCTAAATCTACATTGGAAAACTCACGAAAACCAATCTGCATCCCATGTAACCCTCCAGAAAGAGGATAACTGCTGCAGCAATATGCATGTCTAATCTACAGTCAGGTTTATTCTGGCGCTGCGAAAAGTCAGAAATAATAAATAAATAAGTACCCTGTATACATACTCTTTATGTCAGGAGGCTTAGAAGGTTGGACGAGGATGGGCTTATGGTTTTTTGATCCATTAAGGATTACCAGGAAGTTTTGTCCTGCTGCAAAAGTGAAAGGCGTCCCACCCGTTGTTGCTGTTCGGGGGCATTAATCTCATTCCCAGCAGCAGCTAAATGCCCTAAAACCACCCTGCCCTCCTCCTAATCCCTCCACTGTCGTCAAAATTGTTTTCCCTTTTCTTTGGGATCCCAGCAGGAATTACAAGACAGAGAGCCAGATGTATCTCCTACTGTACAGATAAGGCAAAAAAAAAAAAAAATAAGTAAAAGGACGCATGGAGATTAAGAGCTAATGCCTTTCAATATTGTTATAGGGATGAAACTTCCACAAAAGTACAAGGAGACGAAGCAACGAGGCCATTTCATCCCCAGTAAGAGCTTGGTGGCCCAGATGCAGAGGACCGACCGGACAGCAGCACTGGGGAACATTCACTAAGCGATATTTCATTTTAGTATTTGCATGATAACAGCTTAGCCCATATTTTGTGACGTGGTTTGAAGTTTTTGAGTCTTTGAAGCTTGAAAATCCTCCTATAATACACTCTAGTAATTCAGTAGTATAAAAAAGCAAGAAATCACTACAGGATTATTTTAATACCCACCATGGTAGATGATCATGGACATACATCTATGGGTTGGTTCTTCAAGGAACCTTCCAGGGTTCTCCAACCAAAGAACCCAAAAGGTTCCTCAAAGCTCCTTTACTTTATAGACCAGACATCTGGAGAGGCCTATCCTCATTTTGCTGAAACCCTATCCTCATTTTGTTATTATTTCCAAACACATTTCTTCTGTTTCTCCTTCTCAGGTTGATTCTTTTCAGGAACGTTGAAACACAGTATTTTCACGCTGCCTCTCTCGGCGGCGGCCTGACTTCAGCTCTGTGGGAAGAGAAAGGAGCTGTCCCTGGCACTTTGTGTCAAGGCCCAAAGCACCGAGCGCCAGAGAGATGGTGGAGGGAAAAAAAAGGGAATGGGAGAGGAAGGGAGAGTCTGTGTGACAGAGAGTCGGGGGGTGGGGTGGGAGGAGAGGCCACATCAGACGACTGCCGAGCTGCATCCAAGTGTCAGCGTCCCAAAATAGCGGCTAGCTCTGACCAGACTGCAGACACCAAACAAACAACAGCTCTCAGATCAAGTAAACATCGGCTAACACGCAAGACACGACAAACTGTGAAGCCTCCCTCTGTCTTCCGGTCTCGTTAATCAGAGTTGCGGGGAGAGCGATCGGAGGGAACACCCGTCCTATTAGAGGAGGCCGCCGCGCCGGCATCTCTCTCCCCGCCCGTGACCGGGGTCCTCGCAAACACTTTGCCTCTGAAAAAAAAAAACGTTGACAAGCTCCCTCTGTGCGGTGCTGTGTGGACACAGAGGACGGAGTCTCGTCTGCAGCAGATGTCTTGTGGCGCCAGCTATAAATAAAGCCAATGAGACCAGCCGGCCGCTGACGAGCACGAGCCGCCGCGAGGCCGTGTTAGCTTTGCAAAGGGCCTGTCTCGTCTTGGCACGCCAGGCGGGCTAACATTTGGCAGGCCCCGGCGTCGGAGCCAGCGACGCCTGTGAGCTTTATATTCTGATTTTCAGAGGAATTAAAGATTCTGGCCACAGATTTTAGGTTTTGTCAAAGTATTAACGTGAGGGCAGGCGGGTGAGGAAATGGAGACGGCAGAGGTACAAAAAAAGAGACTGAAACCGATGAAGAGACGCAGCGGGAAACATTTTTAACTTCTCCATCTTGCAGGAACAGATACAGTGAATTCAGCGTGTAGCATCAGTTAGCACTACTGGAACGTTTTTGCCATCTTGTATTGTTCCATTAAATCCCGTCACAGACAAACAGAGTGGACTTGAGTTTCTTTGATGACCCTGACAGTCCCAAAGGACGTGGGCAGCCCGGGGGCCTGTCTGTCTGCGTTGAGGCCGGTCTAACAGCGAGGGTGTGAAGCGGCCAGGATACTCGCTGCAGAAACCAATTTCAGCAGGTTCCTGCAGACAAAAGGAAACGCTTGGCTTCGGACTCGGCAGTCTGCACAGCCTCGCTGGCCAAGCTTCTTCTCACTGCAGTCGGTCTAAAATGTCGCCTTCGCTTGTCCCTTCCCTTGTCTCCTGGTTTGATTTAGTGGAGGAACATACCATCTCCTCTTTCTTTTCCTTTCCTTTTTTCAGCACAAAATATTATAAATGACTTTTAAATCCTCATATTCCCTCAGCTGCTCTTCATTTATCTCTTTATTGTTGTTATCCTCTGAGTTTTGGTCATCACTGGTTACGGTAAGTTATGGTTGCCTCTTTAATCTTGCCGCTGAGTTTCTATTTCAGTTTGACTTTGACCTCGTTTACCTGCCGAGACACTGCAGGAAGCCTCGATGAAGATATAATGCAATGCCATTTATTGCATATTTCATAGTACGCTCCATAGTTAGCAGCTATGATAGAAAATAGCCCAAGTAGCCATATCATGGTAGACTTACGGTGTCGCTGCAGCAGTTGAACCTTGATCATCACAGATGTGATATTTTGACACTGATAAAATACCCCATACACAAATCACCCCCTGTGTTTCCATTGTAAGGAACATTCCCAGTAAGTAGGAGCACTTTAATTTCATGTTCCATTACACGCTGCCTAAGTGCACAATTACACTGGGACACATTCCTCTGCATTAAAACTGACAGAAAAATGGGGGACAGAAATCAAAGACAAAGATTTTGAGAAAAGGGCCGACGACAGATTGTCACAGTGAATCACTTAGGAGTCAGGAGTCTGTTAAGGTGGTGGGGCGGGGAGAGGGTGGGGGTGGGGGTGGGGTAGGGGTGGGCTTATGAGGAAACACTGTCAGGGCCCACAGGCCTCTTCTGATCGGTGTCTCCATTCACCAAATACACCGAGCTCTAATGGCAGATGGAGCGATGGCTGCAGTCCACCCAGTTGAGACCAGTGGCCCTTCAAAACAAAGGCCCTCTCTTTTCTTGAGTATGGTACCAAATATAGTTTGGAATAGGAAAGGTTATTTGCTTCATAAAACACTGAGATGATTCATTTCTGACCTTAAATACGACAAGAGATACTGAGCGTTTGTAATTTGTGTGTGTGTGTGTGTGTGTGTTTGGTATGGTAGAATTTCTACCATTTCTACAAGTTTTAGTTTTTAAACAATTCTTGGAGGCGGAGCTGCTCTGAAGGAAAAAATAATCTTATTGGTCGGGTTAAACCTCAGTGGGCGGAGCTAAAGAACCACCTTTTTTTCTGGTGTTGGCTATTGTAAATAGTGTGAACCTGTTATTTTGCACATTTCTGCTGAGCATTGCCACTTTGCATTTCACTACACACCTCATGTGTGTATGTGACAATTAAACTTCTTGAATCTTGAATCTTGAATCAGACTGAAGGTAAGAGAGGAGCAAGCTAATAATATGAAGCTAACTGAAAAAATACAATCTAATCATACTAAGTTAGCTAGTTAGCCTAGCTGACCTTCCAGGTTCAAACTAGCCATACTAGCCTGTAGCTAACTATCATGAATAAATGGAAGAAAATAAGTAATTGTCATTTATATTTTTAATTATATTTTTATTTATATTTTTACCAGAGTTCAGGTTTATCAGCTAGATAACTTGTTCTTACAGCTCTGGGTAAAACTGTATTTAACTACTTTGCACCTTGGGCATCGTTTGGTTAGATAACCAAAACACTAATCTGCAAAACACCATGCAGTTAACTGGTAGAGTTCAGAAGATAACGGAGGTATTCCTACAGTATTCCTACAGTATTCCTACAGTATTCCCACATTAGGCTCTAATCTACTGTTAAGCCATGTAATGATGTCCACTTTGTGTGTTGCATTATCTTTTGATTGATGATACCTGACAATACAAGGAAGATAATATAGCTACTAATATTTAACACAAAATCACAACAAAATAAAGTGAAAGTTGCTTTGCTTGGCATTCCATAACATAATGATGATCTTCTTTCCCCTTTCACAGCCTCATTTGGATGAATTAGACGATGACGGTTGTCAGAGAGAAGGAGGTGATGGACTCCACTACTGTAACACCAGGAGAGACCAGGTGAAACAAATAACATGAACGTTTGATTTATTTATTTTCTTTTAAAAACATGTTTAGTTGCTTGGTTTATTGGCACTACAGATAAAAGCTCAGAAAAAGAGAAGAAAATCAGAAACAACACATATATACCTTCATATACCTTCATATACACATATATACCTTCTCCTGTGTGACTGTATTGTTATTACACAAATCACCGATGGCCAATCCCTTCCAACTGTAGCCTAGAAAATCAATTAATAACTCAATGAGAGCAGCAGCACGAGATTCTTGTGGTTTGCCCTTGCATGTACGAGTTACTATCTTAGCTTGGCAGCTGACACTTTGCTGGGGCGGATGTGCTGAGAGGTGTATTAGATGTGTTAATGAAGAACACACTTCTACTTGAGAATGAGGCAATTAACTTGGGTGTAAACAGCCGAGGGAGGACTGAGTGTGACTTATCCCTCCTGAGGGGATCCTCCAACATCGCTCACACCTGAAACGTCTGCAGAGGAGGCTCGCCTTGACGAGGATTCCTGGTGACAGTTAGTGACAGGAATGTATTACACCATCTCACAGTGGATGATAGCCAGGAGATCATGATCTGCACTGAATAGTCTACATTTCAGTTGACCCACATCCTCATACAGCTGACATGTCCAAACATTTCCTAAAGGTAAAATCCACAATAAAACTAATAACATTAAAAAAAAACAGCTATTGGCGATGTTCCATGCACGGCCAATGGTAGACGATGTGACATCAGGTTGAGATATTTCCAGTCTGATATCAGAAAATGTTTCATGATCTAAACCATCAACGGTAACCATCAGGTTTTGGTGTCAGCCAATCAGAATCAAAGAGCAAGGGCTTCTTTCTAGACCGACGATCAACAATCATACAGGAGAAATCCATCGGAGGAGAGGAGAGAGACCAATTTCTCCACCGACAGTAGATAGACCAGAATGCAATGCAGTAGCCAAGGTAGACCAGAATGCAATGCAGCTAAGCGAAGACATGTTGGGTTTTGAGTAAGGGGCATAACTCTCACGTTTTCTCAACTGGAAAAACTCTTGCTCTGGTATTTCTATTTCTGCCTACACCTGTCTTCTGGGGGTTCGTCACAAAATGACTCCTGGAATGCGTTGAACATCATATCGATGATACGTAACAGCATGAGTGGATCCAAGAATGAAATTTTCCTTCAAGTATTATTAATATTATAATATTAATATTATAATATTATATATATATATATATTCTGTAATCTTTGAGAGCCATGATTGTACGCCCCATCCTGCAAAGAGTAAAATAATCTAAAGAAATGTATGGGTCTCGAAGAGCAATACTACTATTCCTACTAATACTATTACTACTAAAAAGAAAGAATAATAGTATTTATAGGCTAGCTGGAAATTGACCAGGTTATGTTGACTAATCCTTGTATAAAAAAACAATTAGAGCAGGCCTTCTGTTACACTCAGACAATGATGCTGTTAGAGTGCCACTATGGTGCGCTTACAGTGCATCAGTGTAGATACAGGCAACACTAGTTATATTTGCCATGTAATTCTTCTGTCAGTAGCATATTCTTATCTAGCGGGCAAAACACTTTTGCAACTGCCTACTTTAATATTTCACCAACCAATGTTGAAATACAGATGGGTAAACAACCAGTAGAGGACAATAGTTTCATCTTCCATAAAGTTTGTTTTGACTGGCCCAGCCTGTTGTTTTTAGTCAGGCAGTCCGCGGGTACACTGAACGGGGTCCATCACTGATGACTTGGAGGATGTCAGGGATGAAATGTAATAGGGATTGTGTTGTTTTATAAATTCATGTTGAAGTATTTATACAAATGTATAGTAACTTTTATAAGCCCCAAAATGGCACTACCTGCGCATACACTAAATTGAAAGGTAAGTGTTGATTTCCTGGCTCCAACAAAGCGGCGACTTAGCTAGCCTGCTATACTAAATACCAAACTGCATTCAAAAGGTGGCAGTTTAAGGTGGGCCTGCTTATAGGCATTGGTGTATACCTGGTAGAATATGACTGAAGAGCTTTTGCGATTCCTTGGGGTATTGTGATAAATTCGGCATACAAGTAATCTACCAAGCAGCACTTACATTAAATAAAGTTTCAACTTTTACAGTCGGTTCACACTGCACACCACCGCCCTCCACGGTGTAACATGGTGGAGGAAGATCGTGGGAATAACAGTTGGACCTTTCTAGAAGTTCATTGATAATTTCTGCTTGGTGTATTAAATGCCTGCCGAATTAAAGAGTGGATCCAACCAACTCGTCAGTGGTGTTTAATCAGGTGCTATGATGTGTGTACGATTGCCAACAAACAAGGCCACATTAAACTGGTAGATTTTCTAACGGAAACCCGACGTGACGTTTTCTCCATACAATGAGAACGGATTGGGTTCTAAGGCTGTGGCTAGCTAACCCAATTAGCATTAGATTATACTCTTTTAGCAGCTAACTAGCTTGCTAGCTGTTAGCTCGTTCAGTTTCTTCTACATACAGTGAATAAGTAACGCCGCTAGCTTTAGCTCGGTCTGCGCGTTTGCTCAGTTGTTGACTTGACCGTATAATGTAGATAGTTGAAATCGTTTTCAGTAAGCTAGCCACTTGTTAATGTCTCTAATGCTACTGCTGGACGGGACAGAAAACATTTCCTCTTCCGGCCACAGTGGCTGGACTTCTGCATGTAGGTTGGCTCTCTGCCACACTGGCAGATAATTAGACTTAGCACTGTGCTGACTTGATTTAACCTGAACGCAACTTTGTTCTTTCAGCTTCATCTCAGACTAAGGTGAACTCCTCTGGTCCAGCCATGCCTCAGAAGCTCCTGAAGGGCGCCCAAACGGCACACTACATTGAGCTGGGCAATTATCAGTACTGGCCTGTGCTGGTGCCCAGGGGCATCCGGCTGTACACCTATGAACAGATCCCAGTGTTTTTGAGGGAGAACCCATACATCACAGATGGGTACAGGGCCTACCTGCCCTCCAGACTGTGCATCAAAAGGTGAGGAAGTGGAAGCAGAGAACTGTGACGGATAACCACGATGTAAGCCTCAATAATTTGGGGAACAAACCCATTTTTATTTCCTTTGTGATACTCTGTTATTCCCCTAAGGAGAAAGGAGTCTGCCTGTTGCAAACGTACTGTTTACCGCTTCAATCAGCTTTTGATCATTTTTAAACTCCATTGAGTGTTGGGAATGAAATTAAAGGTTTCAGTGTTGGAGATGTAGATGATTAACTGTGTCAACTGAAATTACAATATACAGTTATACACAAGTAATGATGCTTAGTTATGCTGTTCCATGTTAGCCATTCTAACAGTGTGGATAGTATAAGACCCTTCATATTACCCAACTGTCTAGCAAAGAGAAGCTGAAGCAGCCTACTTGGATCTATTCATGCAGCTGAGATACCATGGAGGCTGTCATTATTTGGATGTATTGAATGGAGGAAAATACCACCCAGATAAACCTCCAGACGTCGTTGATATATCAAGTCAGGGTATGGAGGAAAACAGCAGCTCAACCTCACCTCAACCTCTCGTCTCTGATCTAAATTGTGTGTATGTTTTATTCCCGCAGCCTCTTCATTCTTTCCAATGAGACGGTGAATATCTGGAGCCACCTGCTGGGCTTCCTGCTCTTCTTCTGTCTGGGAGTGTACAACATGGCGTTGGTGCTGCCAGCCACCGGCGCCTCCAAGGAGGACTACGTCATCTACTCCATAGGGCTCTTCTGCTTCCAGGTACAGTAACGATGCCTAACGCATCACAGCCCCGAAACAAAGATGTACTTCTGTCATACTGAACGCCGACCAAAGTCTTCAAATTCAGTTTAGAAATGAAAATCTGGAAAAGGGTATTTGAAATGGATCTTTAATCTTCAATATTTTGTGTTTGTTGCTGTTGATCTCATTTGCTGCCGTGATGCCGAGTTTCCCATGAGGGATCAATGAATCTTTTCCAATCCATTCCCGTAGCTGAGCATGCTGTGCTCTGTGGGCTACCACCTGTTCTGCTGCCACCGGTCGGAGAAGACCAGCCGCCGCTGGATGGCGCTGGACTACGCCGGGGTTTCCATCGGCATCCTGGGCTGCTACGTCCCCGGGGTCTTCTACGCTTTCTACTGCAATAATGTGAGTCGAGTCCTGCAGAGTCACATCTGACTTTTCAATCTACAATATCTGGTATGTTGTTTTGTTAGTCATGTATCCTAGGAACTACAGGCTGTAGGTTTTAGGTTCTGGGGAGAAGCTCTGTAAGAGCTGGCTCTGTGAGTTGGTTGGTGACTAACTCTTTCAGTGAGTTGGTTGGTGACTAACTCTATTCTGTGAGTTGGTTGGTTGGTGTGTAACTCTTTCAGTGAGTTGGTTGGTGACTAACTCTTTCTGTGAGTTGGTTGGTTGGTGTGTAACTCTTTCAGTGAGTTCACAGTATCTGTTGTCAGACAATGTAACCGTGACAGTGTAATAACAGTATAACTTATAACAGTGTAACAGTATATAACAGTGTGTGACAGTATAGCAGTGTAACAGCGTGACAGTATAATAGTGTGTAGCAGTGTGACAGTATAACGGTGTAACAGTATAACAGTGTAGCAGTATAACGGTGTAACAGTATAACAGTGTAGCAGTATAACAGTGTAGCAGTATAACGGTGTAACAGTGTAACAGTATAACAGTAGCAGTATAACGGTGTAACAGTATAACAGTGTAGCAGTATAACGGTGTAACAGTATAACGGTGTAACAGTATAACAGTGTAGCAGTATAACGTGTAACAGTATAACGGTGTAACAGTATAACGGTGTAACAGTATAACAGTGTAGCAGTATAACGGTGTAGCAGTATAACGGTGTAACAGTATAACAGTGTAGCAGTATAACGTGTAACAGTATAACAGGTGTAGCAGTATAACGGTGTAACAGTATACAGTCTAAAGGTGTAACAGTATAACAGTGTAGCAGTATAACGGTGTAACAGTATAAAGGTGTAACAGTATAACGGTGTAGCAGTATAACGGTGTAGCAGTATAACGGTGTAACAGTATAACGGTGTAACAGTATAACAGTGTAGCAGTATAACGGTGTAACAGTATAACGTGTAGCAGTATAACGGTGTAACAGTATAAAGTCTAAAGGTGTAACAGTATAACAGTGTAGCAGTATAACGGTGTAACAGTATAACGGTGTAGCAGTATTAACGTTGTTGTGTAACAGTATAACGTGTACAGTATAAAGGTGTAACAGTATAACGGTGTAGCAGTATAACGGTGTGTTGTAACAGTATAACAGTGTAGCGTATAACGTGTACGTATACAGTATAACGGTGTAACGGTATAACGGTTTAAACGGTGTACAGTATAACGGTGTAGCAGTATAACGGTGTAACAGTATAACGGTGTAACAGTATAACAGTGTAGCAGTATAACGGTGTAACTGTACAGTTATAACGTGTGTTAGCAGTATATAACGGTGTGTAACAGTATAACGTGTACAGTATAACGGTGTAACGGTATAACGGTGTAACAGTATAACGGTATAACGGTGTAACAGTATAACGGTTGTAACAGTGTAGCAATATAACGGTGTAACAGTATAACAGTGTAGCAGTATAACAGTGTAACAGTGTAGCAGTATAACGGTGTAACAGTATAACAGTCTAAAGGTGTAACAGTATAACAGTCTAAAGGTGTAACAGTATATAACAGTATAACAGTCTAAAGGTGTAACGGTGTAAAAAACCAAAACATTTGCAAACCTGTAATCTGCATGAATTCACCCAGACAACTTTGTAAGTTGAAGCATTTCAATGATCATCAAGAGTCACTCTTTCTTTGTGACCTGAAAACTGATCTCTGATCAACTGATCCATTTATCCTCCTCCCCCCCCGACTCACATCCTGAATGTCAGCTAAAAGCCTGAAATGTAAAAACGTCTCCCAGAATCCTCTTCCACACATGCAGCTTCCTCCAGTATGTTAGCGTGTTTACCTCCAGGCGTCGCGTGAGAACTGGAGTCTCACACTTTTCTGTAAAAGTTCCAAGTCAACATGACACATGTAGGATTAGGACGTGTTGTAAAAGATGGTAAACAAAGTAGTTAAATTGGACCCATACTGGAATAAGGCTCATGGTTTAAGGAGAGCTGAGAACAAGTGTGTTGACATCAGGGATGGGTCAGGGATGAGTCAGGCATGGGTCAGGGATCAGGGATGGGTAACGGTGTGTATGTTATGACAACACAGCAGAACCACCTCCCTCCTCAGGGTGTTTACACAAATTGAATTGAAGCTGATTTGACTCTCCCCTCATCATGAATCATTCTGGATTGGACCGCCTGGTAGCCTGTAATGTAGAAGTGAACGCACCGTGTGAGCGGCGCCGGCGACTATGCATCGCATTAACATTTAACCGATCGATCCCCGGAGACCGCCGTGCACAGCCCGACACCGGCGGCCTTTGAAAAGCAGTAATTGAATTAAACTGAACTGCAGCCCACAGTCTGGCTTTCCTGATGGAGTCATTGTTCCCGGTGAATAAGCAATATGACACCTTAGCCGCGCTCGGTATTTGGAAAACAGCTTTTGATGACACAAGCCAGTTTCAGTTCCTTATTCCAGCCGCCCACCCGTGTTTTTTTTTTTTTCTCTCCCGGTTGCATCTCTTGTTTTTTCCAAAAGCGCTTGGCTGTACCGCCGCTCGGTTTCCCCCGCATATTGGAAGCGCCGGGTTATTTTGCCCCCAGAACGCAGCTGAAATCTGCTCCAGCCCAAACCAGATGGCTGCGTTCACGGAGCGGTCCGTCACTCCTGTTCCCCACCATATGACGTTCGCAAGTCTGGGAGCCGTCTCAGCGAAGGCCCCCCCCCTTCCTTGCCAAGACTGGGGCGCCCTGATTTTGGGCGGCGACTGCTGCGGCGAGCCAAGTCCCCGAAGCAAACTGAATTTATATTTAGCCAATAAAACTCTTGTCTTGTCAGAGTTTTGAGAATGCAAATTTGGAAAAGAGAACATGGTGTCTGTTGTGTTTATGGCGGTGGAGCTAAAAAAAACTTGGCTAATTCCAAGCGGGCCCTTTTTTTTTTCCTGGTGCAAATTTATTCACTGTGAAATTCAGCAGGACTCGTCGCAGGAGGACGTGTGACTGGACGAAGGCCTACATCGGCACAAATGCCCAGAAGGGACGAAGACGAGGCTGGCTAGGCTGCATGTCGCGTCTCTGAATTGAAACATTTAACTCAGTCAGAGGAAGAGAGGATGAAGAGTTGGTTCTTCTTCACAATACATCTGATAACAGCTGAACGGACCTGGTCTCACCTACAGGTCATTTTCTCCGGTCTGATCCAAAGAGGAAAAGTTGACTTGGTTGTATTTTTGTATCTGGTTGGTTCAGGTTCACACTGCCCAATCACAAGCCAACCAGAAGTCCCATGACCCCCCAGCAGCTGGTTGACTGGTTGAGTTCTGGTAACCTGTCATCCCACCAGGTTAGAGAGTCCAAACCAACCTGGTTCCAGTCTGTAACCTGATCTACCATGATGGACTTGTCTGCTCTTCTCTGGTGTTCATACCAGTTAAGAACACATGAAGAAACATCTGAACATGACTGACCAAGTCTCCTTCTACCCATAATGCCTTGCGGTTTGAGGTGGTATCCGGTAGTTGGTTGGATTACGGTGAGCAGGTGGAGGGTTTAATGGCTCGTTGATGCTGACAGGACTCATGGGTGTCTTTTGAGGATCGAACCCACAACCTTTGAGTTACAGGACAGTTCCTGTAACCAGACCGATTTTAACAGACTCATAGATCTACATTGTTTGATTGAGGTTTAGATTGAGTTTATTATGTAGATATAATAAAAAGAAGAGAAAAGAATTGCTGACTGTGCTGGAGAGACAAAACAGAATGTATAAGAACACATTTACCTTAATTAAATTGTCTTAAATACTTAAATAAATACTATTATTACATACTGTGTGTGTGTGTGTGTGGCCCGTTCACCTTTTGACCTCCCTCCTCTGTCTTGCAGTACTGGCGTCAGGTGTACCTGGTGACGGTGCTGGCCATGATCCTGGCCGTGTTCTTCGCCCAGATCCACCCTCACTACCTCAGCAAGCAGTGGAAGCGCCTGCGGTCGCTCATCTTCTGCTCGGTGGCCGGCTACGGCCTCATCCCCACCGTCCACTGGATCTGGATCACCGGGGGCTTCTCCTCCGAGCTCGTTCAGGTGAGGACCCTCGGTGGCTGCAGTCGGCATTGTCACGACGTTGCTGGATGTTTTTTCTTGTTTGCTGTGATATTGTAGCAGTGAATATCTCAATATGAAGTATTGGTAAATCAGAATTCAGGTACCATGACAACAGATGAAGCCTTTCAGATGCTGTTTCCATGTGGTTATTTATGACTAACCTGATTGGTCACCTCCTCCAGCCGAGGCTCAAGACGACGTAGCGCTAACCTCAGGCCCTGGTCTTATTTTACAACAGGCCTGAAAACGTTTCTCAGGTCATTTCAGGTCGTCTGTACCTCTTGATCTGTCTTCAGACCGGAGGTGTATAAATGTTTCCTTTTCCTTCAGGATTTTGTTCCTCGGGTCCTTGGGATGTACTTCATTGCTACGATAGCTTTTGTTTTCTACGTTTCTAAAGTCCCTGAACGCTACTTCCCGGGTAAGCACCTTTTTGTTTTCCCTTCCTCTCTTGTTCAGTCAATCACTTTGTTTTTAATGTCATCCAGACAGATGAAACACTGAACATTAGCATCTCATTTTTAGAGCTGAAAATGAAAAGTTCCTACTCGGGTCTGGAAAAGTTTTCAAAATGAATTTGCTAATTTCCAGGTCTTGAAATTTTTTTGGGAATTGTACAAAGTTCAGTCCTATTACACATCAGACTAAACATTTCATTACGTTGTAGACCGACTGTCATCTGACGTGTTGTGAGGGATAACAGCTGCTTGACATGTCGTCATATTGAACAGAAAACTAAATCTACAAATCCAGTCAAGAAATGAAGGTCCGGAAAAGTCAGGAACTTTGAAATGGGAAAATATGAAGGAACCTGTCTATCTCAATATGGTGTCAATATGGTGCAACCCTAGATCCACCTCTAATATCTGCTGCTGTTCTCAGGTCAGCTGAACTATCTGGGCGCCAGCCACCAGGTTTGGCACGTGCTGTTGGTGCTGATGTTCTACTGGTGGCACCAGTCGTCTGGCTTCATCATGGCGTACAGACACAGCCAGCCCTGCCCTGAACACGCCTAGGACGGCCAGCAGGCTCTCCAGATAACGTAGCCCAGTGGCTGATGGGAATTCAAAATTCACTCTTGCTTTTGGAGTCGCGCAGAAACGCGTTCAGCCAACATGGTGGTTGGTTCATTTTCTTACCCGCTTACTCCAAATTCAGGGTTGAAGGGGGCTGGAGCCTATCCCAGCATGCATTGGGTGTGAGGCAGGGAGACACCCTGCACATAGAAAGGGCCGGGAATCGAACCTGCGTCCTCCTTCATTCAAGTGTAATTTTTAGAATAGAGCAGGACCTCTGAGCGATGGGTGGGTCACCGCACGGCTTTGATTCAGATCACTTCAAAACACTCGACGGCAGCATCACTGTCCTTCTGAGTCCAAATCCCAGATGAATCCCTCAAATCAGTGTTGGCAAATGTAGCGATTGCAAGTGCCTCTTTATTGCACATGTATCTCCCGTTAAACGGACGTTAAATTCATGTCAGGTTTTGTTCTTCAACCAGATCTTCATGTTTATAAGCCAGTGGTTCTCCACCCGGGGGATCTGGTGATGTTTGCATTGTGAAAAAAAAAGTTTTAATTTATGTTTGTAATAAAAGCTAAATGTTGTCCTGAGATATTAAGCTAAAACCGTTAGGCTTCATCCAATAATCAAGTAAAATGGCCTGGAAAGGAAAATAAAAATAATCATTGGGTGTCAAAGTTCTGTTAGAACTGACCAGTGAAATGGTTGCGAGCCGCTGAGCTACAGCTCTGACTTGGGAAGGTTGTGTGGTTATTCAGGGTCACAGGCTGGAGCCTATCCCAGCATGCATTGGGTGGAAGACAGAGAAACAGTCACACTCCCATTCTCATTGTGTGATGTGACTCAGTAGTCGTCTTGAAGTAAATCACTAACTCAACATATAACATGTACAGTATTGATGAGTCAGACAAACACTCCTAGGACTCATGATCTCAGTAGCTGATGCTCCAGGAGTCGTTCTTCTTCCTGGGTTTCCTGAATGTACAGTAGATCTGGTGAAACTGACATCAGTTCAGCTGCACAAGAAATTGGGGAAACAAAAATAATTTGCAGTGTTGACACTGTTTTACTTTACTTACTTTGAAAGGTGTTAAAGACGAGCACTGAAAAAAGCTGAGTCCACATGCACTGCAGTTGATATCACAAGGTTTTTCTCGATATTGTGCAGTTCAATAACCTACTGTAGTAAATGACGAGTAGTGTTTTTTGTTTTTTTAATACTTAGTACTTAAGTCAGAGGGTTTTGTAGCGTCTTCAGAAAAGAGGAGAATCCACCCTGCAACGGTGATGTTAAAGGTCAGCTTTGTACCTGGCTGGTTTCACTCCAAAGCACTACGTCTCCATCTTGGAAGAGGCAGAAACAAAATGACCCGACCTGCATTGCTTAATATTTCAAAAAAACATCCCAAATATTACGATTTTGTAAACGAGGGCCTTAAAGTTCCTAATAAGTTAAATATGATGGATTCATGTTTTCTATCCAGCGATCATTTTCTCAGATTGTGTCCAGCTTTTCAAATCTCATTTTCGAATGAAACTCTGTTTGTTTAGTGTGCTATTTAATGCTTTTAAAGTTTCAGACTGTATTCTGTATTTATACATTATGGAGCTGGTCTGTGTGAAACACTAGGATCGTCTTTCTCCGATGAGGTTTGAGAGAAAGGTCGGACTTGTTTTGTAGAAGCTGTTTTGTTTCTGAAAAATGTTGTGTGTTGATTTTTATTACGACCTGAACAAGTAAACTGAACTTCTTCTGAATAAAAGTCAATCCTGTATCGTCCAAAGTGTCAAATTAATACTTCAGTTTAAGTTTACTTTAGAGCGAGCCAACTTAAAGAACTGCACAGATGATTTTTTTTTATTGCATCAGACAGCAGAATAGCATGATAAATACAATAAACGATTCACCCTCGAAAAAAAAAAAAGATGGAAAATGGTTTTATCAAATGGTTCCACTGGTGAAAACACAGCAACCTGCAGTTTTAGTCCAGGTGAATGCAGTGCTTAAGGCATCTATACAGGACAGAAGGACTAGAGCAAGCTGAAACATCTGACTCAGTCACACGATGGAGGAAGAATTCATCTGGAGAAATGACCTGATTTGAAATCCCACAGATTTTGCAGTGTATTAAATGGTTTCCCTTTATGAGTACAAGGCTTTTACCAACACTCCCAAGAGTAATTCACTTCATCCTGGAGGTGAAAGACTGGTGCTAATTGATCCTAACGCTAAAGGATTTCAAAGATGGATGAAATCAGATGTGGTACAGCTTGAGTGACATTTGGGTTTGTTTAGGGGTCAAAGTACATAAAATGCAAACCCTAGACTAGTGATTCAGTGTTGCGTCTGCATTTTATTTCTTCCTTATTTCTAATAGAATGTGTTGAGTTATAACTTTAAAAAAAAAACAGTACGTACACACAGGTTTACTGCTAGAAAACAACATAGAAAACAGTTCAAGAGCCTAAATCAAAAACTCTTCCAATGAACAGAGCCACCTTTATAGGAAGTACAACGAAAAACGAATCCCTTCTAGTATTCCAAGGTGTAATGCAACACAAATCACAGCCACATGTGCTGTGTCAAGACTACTGTAAAATGATGCATAGAGAAAGTCTAATAAGGATGAAATAAAGTGGTTAAGGACGACTCCCCAACACGTCCAACGACACAAAAGGGCAACATTGGCCATTTGCATCATGGTTTCCGAGGTACTGTGCAGCAAGGCGGAGCCATGCTCAGGTAAGGCTTCATGGTGCTAAAAAAATTGTCTTGGTAGATTCAGAAGGCAGGCCATAAACTACAAAGAGCTTTTTGCAGCAAGTCAAGCGGTCAAACATTGAGCGAGCTTAAAATCACAGTACGGTCGAGTGGATATCAGTTTCCTCCTGGTTGGAACACCTCTAAAAGCGTTACGATGCAGCATAAAAGGCTTCTCAGCAAACAGGTAAAGGCGAAAGATATGCATACAGAGCCTGAAATAAATCACCCATATTCCACAGGATTCACGTTTAGTTATTCACACTACGTGATGTATTAAAATGTTCTTAAAAAGCATTGGGACATGGTTAGCTTGTCCTTGAAATGTATAACTCACTGTTACCAAACCCTCCAGAGGTTATTTCAACTGAGGCCATTTTGACTGTGATTGACAGGGAAGACGAGATAGTCACTGCTTTGAAGGAAAAGGTGCAGCTCCAAAGGGATCGAGATCCACTTGCTGCGAGGGCTGCTGCTGCTGGGGGCCGTCGTGGTCTACGAGTTCTGTGAAGGGCACTGCCCCAAAATCATCCATGATGTTGCTTTCTCCAAGCGCACCATGAAGGGAACCCGTCCAGGACTTGCCATTGGCCGAGCCCATGTCATTTTTGCTGTCCCCCAGGCCTTGATACTGGCCATGCCTACTATCTTGAGGATGGAAGGGTTTGGCTCCAAAGGGGTCCAACATGGCATCGTCTACAGGTAGAGAAGCTGCTTTGTCTTTCGCTTCACCCATGGTTATATCAACACTGATATTCTCTTTAGAGTCGGAGGTGCTAAGAAACTCGTTGCTGCTCTGCGAGTCTCTCCGGCCAACCTTCTTGTGTCTGCGGACTCGCTCGGGTGTGCGGAAGTTGGGCTTGTTGGTCTTCCGGCCTCCAGTCGGCGTACCGTGGTGACGTTTGCCATTGCTGCCGCCGGCACTGGCCTCCTGCTTGGTTTTTCTCTGACGTGAAGACAGCTTCTGGAGGCTGCGCTGTTTCAGACGTTGTTGTTGCGGGCTGGCTGCCTCCTCAAAAGATGGCCGGAAAATATCTTCTGCACTTCTAGAGGTGGTAGGAGGCGGCACAGTGGGGCCTGGCTCGAAGGGAGAGAAGCCAAAAACATCGATGCTCTCAGGGGAGATCGGTGGCGTTTGGCCCATTGGAACATCACTGCCGCTCTTGCCTGACTTGGAGAGGTTCCGGCTGAATGGCGCTTTGGTGAAAACGTCAAACTCGTCCATGGCCTGCTGCTCATGGCTGACTTGTCTGAAAGGCGCTTTGGCGAAGATGTCTGTGTTCGCTAAAGGCTCAGTGGGTGAGGCGCCTCCAAGGAACGGGACAGCACCAAAAACATCCACAGCTTCAACAGTTGGGGCAGCTGTTGCGCCTCCACTGGGTGAATCAGGAGGGGTGATCAGGGTCATGCCAGGATCCCCCTGAGGACCTCTGTGGGTGGCTGCAGCAGCTCGCTTGCCACCAGGAAGTTTCTTTGAGCGGCCCTTGGCCCTACTGGGGTCATAGTCCGAATCGGAGCTGTGCTTGTCATCATCTTCCTCGGCCTCTTCCTCAGAGTCCATCAGCAGAGGCCTCTGTCCCAGATTCTCTGGCTCAGTGTCATCGTTGAACTCACCCTGCTCACTATTCAGGCCTTCATCCTCCTCGGCCTCATCCTCCTCACTGCTTTTTGGGGAAGGAGGGTCAGACTCGAAGTCGCTGTCTGACTCCTCTCCTGGTTTGCGGCTTTGCGGAGTAGAGTTACTCTTTTTGCCTGGTTTGTGCTCCTTGGCTGCCGGTGGCTGCAGCTCCTCTAAGGTAGTTGAGACGGGGGAAGGGACCTGAACTTCCTCGTTAGTCTGGTCAGTCTCATTGGTACCTGCAGGAACAAGCCATAAATATAACTGTTACTGAAGTTGAAGACGTTAGTAGTCCAATATGCATCTTGTAATCTGTAATACTTGAATCTGCATTTCAACTTCTAATACCAGACTTCATTTCTACGTCTTAGTCCAGGAAAAATGTTGGCACGATGAAATACAAAATCCCAATTTAATGTCTGATTAATATCAAGGGTTTAAATATAACAAAAGAGGCGAGTGAAGAAGGAAGGAGGATCTTAATGCCAGAAAGTATGATTGTTTCCCTCTAGTAGCAATGTCTCTTAGCTCTTTTGACTTCTGTAATACAAGGATGTGGCATTAGTGAAATCTGGATTAGTTGACTTATATTTTGATTTCCCAAAGAGTCCTTCATGGCATCTGAGGTTTTATTTTAAAGCAAAAGCAAATCCCAACAGTTTGTCCAATTCTGAAGCAGAAGGAGCAGCAGAGGAGTCACAAAACTCATATGGTCCAAAAGCTGCTCTGTCTTGCCTAACGTGACCCTGCATGGGAACAGAGGGCTCAGAGGCACAATAAATAAGACGGCCCAGCTTTTTAGAAATCACAAATATTGCTTTTAAATTCAAATCCCTCCAAGTGAAAGTATTTAAGATCCCATTAATTTTCTTCAGTCAATAAAAAAAAAAAAAAGTACATCCTTGTTCAGCAATTACCATTCCTTACTATAGGATTCCTTTAAAATGTTTATTTGGCATTTGATGAAGCAACATTGGCTCCTCTTGTGCTACTTTAAGTACTTCCAAGAGATTTGTATAATAGTGATTTATTAGTCTAATTAGCAATTGGGTAGTCTCCAACATTATGAGTATGAGTATAGTATGAGCCAGTTCATTGTTCCCCATTAATGGAAGTTGTGCATTAGAAAGCGGAGCAGAACCCCATGCTGTGCACATTTACAAAAAGTATCCAAACTGGCAGGACATGACGACAGATTAGCCAAAAGCATTGTTCTTGATAAATGAAAAAGGGCAGCAATAAAAGATGGGAACGTAGAAATTCCCTGACATGAAACATGTTAAGGCAGGAGGTGCTCAGCATCTGTTTGGTCAACCCAACTGGCCCTAGATTACAACGTGCAATCACATCCACCTCCCAGAATGAGGCAATGTCAGCATACAGTGGAACATGTTTAATCATATAAGAAGATCTCAACCTGATACACAACTTGATTTTGTCAATGTTCTTTTGGGGGGAGGCTGAAGGATTACATGCCATGACAGCCCTTTACAGATAAAAAATAAGTGGTAGAAACATGCACAGCATTGTTCGCTTGTTGGGTGATTGCCAAAATCTGCTATACGTGTCTGATGCCAGTAGCTAGAGAAGGATGTTCTTTAGTTTCTGTAATCCTATCAAACAAATTGCTTGATTTAATTTTAGTCACTTCAATTAAAAGAACCTAGTGTGAACTGCCCTCTTGACCTTTTTACATCGGAAAGATGTCCAACAACGTCTTCAGATATCGCTACGTAACTTTTTTTTAAATAATATTTTTTATTAGCTACTTAAGTACATCTTTACACTAGTAATTTTACTTTAATTTAAGTAAAACTTCAGCACTGTACTTCTACTTGAGTAGGATTTCCTCTCTCCTACTCCATAGCCTCCTGATGGATTAACTCCTCTGTGGCCGGGAAGCAGCTCTGCTTGGTATGATGCTATCGGACACAGCGCTGCGTAGAACAAAACCACTCAGCGACTCATATTAAAGATTGAGGTTAATCTGTTTTCACTTGACAACCATCTGGTTCCACTTAAGACACAGAGGAGGATGCATGTCTTTAATAAGGAGTAATGGGTCAAACGGTCAAAGGATGATCTATACAAACAGAAACGATCAGAGACGGTTTTAAGCAAGATGTGTGCAGGGGGTTGGAATAGTTGGTGTCATGCTGGCTTTTATTGACTGTGAATCCATGCCTGGTCAACCTTCAATAATAGGATTAGATGGATGAAAACAACAGTAAGAGAAGCAAATCAACTGCCACATTAGGGGCCACATAGGTTTCAACCTTATAGAAAGGTTTGGTGGAAGAGGACAATACTTATATCTTTAATCTTGAGTCATAAAATTGATTGTTGATTTGAGTATCTTATACATTTTGTTGACTTAACTGAATTGGTTTTATTAACAGGGCCATATCTATCTATACATGCACCATATCTCTAATGTGATACAAACATAAGAGTAGCCCACAAGTACTAGGGGTTCTTCAGGGGGTTTTCTAAGAACATTTTCTAAGGTTCCTCACTAGAAACAATCTCTCTGTAGGGTTCCTCAAAGAACCCTCATACAGTAGACGTTCATGGAGGATTCCTCTGTAACTTCAATCTCAAAAAAAGCCTAAAAGGTTTCTTGGAGCTGTTATGAGTGTATAGAACCATTTTAAAAGGAAACATCCAGACTCAGTTTATATCATCAGTTTGCGGTGTTCAACGCATTCCAGGAGTTATTTTGTGATCAAGTGTTGTAATTGACTTTTTTGGTGTACCCACTTTATACTTCTTTCTACGTTCCCCAGAGTGACTTTCAACAACCTCCAGAGAACGGGCATACAGCCATATCAATAGCTTGAAAAGGTGCTGAGCATTCAGCTGTAGGTTTTACGTGTCTATGATCACGGGCCCTTAGTCAAAACGCAACACGTGGCTGCATTGCATTCTGGACTATCTTGGCTACTGCATTGCATTTTGGTCTATCTCAGCTACTGTCGGAGAAATTGGTCTCTCTCTCTCCTCCGATGGATTTCTCCTGTATGATTGTTGATCGTCGGTCTAGAAAGCCCTTGCTCTTTGATTCTGATTGGCTGACACCAAAACCTGACGGTTACCGTTGATGTTTTAGATCCATGAAACATTTTCTGATATCAGACTCCATTGTAGCTGCTGGAAACATCTTGATGTCACGTCCTTCACGTTTGGTGTAATTTTTTTATTCCAGTGGACTACTGGTCAAACAAAATGGTCCCAGAAATGCAACGTACATTGTCAACGGTTGTTTGTAAAGGGTGGATTTTCCTTTTAACCCTCAGGTAAGACTGGATGGACGCAGTATTCAAGTCATTGTTTAGGTTATCCAATGAAGTTCATTAACAATCTTGACCTTCTTGTCAAGAGTTTGGAGTAAAACCAGTGGAAAAAAAGGGTTCAAACTTCAATTGCCCACATTGATTTTTCAGTCCCAACTTGTTTAGCACCATCTGATTAACATGGAGTGTGCATGCAGCGCACCATGGTTTTAGTGAAGCACAGACAGTAAGCTGCTTACGGTTTAATATCTGACACACCTGTTAGTCCAAACACAGTAAACCCAGCACGGCCATCACTATTGTGCATCATCTTTTGTTTTGACATTACTTCTGTTCACGTTTGACCGTGCGACAGAGCACACACAAAGACAGCCATGTTAACAGCAGGAACATCTTGCTCATGTGGTGTAGTGGTGGGGAGACGCTAAGCCAAGACGCACCACCTTTATCTCTACTTTAGAGAGCCATAAATAAGGAACCAAAAATGTATATTGCTTTTGAATGTTTTTTTATTTATCAGTAACATTCTATAAAGAAATACATTCACTCACAGTATGATACAAGACCATTTACATAGTCTGTTGCAAAAACAGAAGATATTAGACAACTTATTCATCTAAAAGGTTGTATACTTTCTGCAGGAGGTACCAGTAACTGCTGATCTCTAGTACAACTAAAATGCGTTGAACAGCCGTAACATTCTTCAACTGACACTTCTAATGAACATAAATAAAAAAAAGTTCCCAAAGATTTAGTGATGTGATCTGGGGCCTCTACTACCTCAGCATGATATAAAGCTGACAAAATGCTTAGAAAGGGGAAACCACACCCCAAAACAAAAAGGAAAAACAACAGAGAAATTGCAAATGTAAACAGTACAACATATTCAAAACCTATATTTGAAAACCATTTTCATGGTCTTGACCATCCCACAAATGTTGGGATAATATTTCACGTCTTCTTGCACTTTTAAAAATAATAATAAAGTGCAATAAATGGCTCTGGTTGTCCCTTTCTGCTTTCATTTTATAACAAAAATATTGCCTTTGATGGTACGCCTGTCCCAACTAGATCCATCCACCAATACACTGCATGAACAAGATGTTTCTGAGTATGGCTGTCTTACTAAATTGAAATGAAAACAAACAAAGCAAACAAAAGAACTACATTGAAATGAAGTGCTGTTTTTCATAGAGTCCCAATGGAAACAAGCAGGCAGTGAAATGGAAAAAAGAAGAAAAAATATATATGTATATATAATGTGGTATAGAAGGACGGGGCAATAACTTTTTGGGCATTAACTGTTCATTCCAAACTTACCTTAGAAAATGAATCAGGTTTTACCAGTTAGTACGTCTGTAAACAAATGTGCATGACTTCATGTCTGTATGGGGGACTATTTACTTGCTGTACTAAGGCGTAGGAATACCAGCATAGTGAGGGTTAGCAAGCATACAGCCCTTTTGGATTGTATGGTCCATGGATTAAAAAACTTCAAAATGTTCACCATTTTGAAGGAAATCACCACATCGCTCTAATCAAGCATCCCTCTCATACATTTCATATGTTAATGGTTATGAAAAGTACTATAGTGTTGAGGTGAGATCTCATAAACAATGGGCACAGGACAGGGAACTGACTTTGCTGTTGACGGCCACAGTAGCTGGTTCAATTCCAATATTCATCAGCCACTATTGTACCAGCCAACTAGATTGTTGGACTAGAGCAGGACGTCCAAACGATGGCTGCTTACCTGCCTGGCCTCGAGCAAACTAAGTTCACACCCTGAATGGGAACGCCAGGGACTGGAGAAATGCTGCACTGCTCACTTCTACTAAATAAACAACACATCCACAACAAAACATCAACTGACGAGAAAATGCTAGCCTTGTTCAAAGTTTAAAAAAAAAGACAATCCTGTCAACACTGTTGGCCAGTTAAATAAAAATGCCATACAAGGCACTTGTATCTCCAAGAAAAATGGCAGCCACATTACAACAAAAAGAAAGACTTGGAACGTTAAAAGAAAATGCTTAAGTCATTGCAGTTGAATTAAAGAGTTGAAATAAAAAGTGCATTCAGACCACAAGCAACCAAACTGCTGAGTTACTGTATGATGAACTAGCTGATTGCTAGTTAACAGCGCCAATAATGTTGCAGCAGATTGGAGTTTTAGTTATACGAACACTTATCAGAGGCAGAAACAATCTCATTGGTTGATTTAAACCTCAGTGGGCGGAGCCAAAGAACCAGTTTTTTTTGGAGCACAATTAAGCTAACTGGCAACTTGCTAGCAAGGGAATGCTATTTTCTTACCTAATGGTTAACTTAGCTGGCTTAATAGCCTAACACTAGACTAAAGCCCTGTGAGCAAGTCAAGGGGTAAGAAAGGAGGTAATATT
The DNA here is from genome assembly GCA_034670405.1 of Hoplostethus atlanticus. Classification (NCBI taxonomy): domain Eukaryota; kingdom Metazoa; phylum Chordata; class Actinopteri; order Trachichthyiformes; family Trachichthyidae; genus Hoplostethus; species Hoplostethus atlanticus. The sequence continues at coordinate 584,971 of JAXDDX010000042.1, read as the reverse complement.
TTGAAGCCTAGCGCTCTCTGCTAATTGAACATATATATACTAGGTTATCTAAGAGTTAGCCTAGCAGATCATGGGATCAAGATCAAGACATTGCCATTTATAGATTTTACTTACTTTTTAAATTATATTTAGCTACACTGACAAGATGTCACTGCTTTAAAAGTACTTTCACTAATAATGAACAATACTAGCCATTTAGCCTCATTGACTGCTACAACATGTCACTCAACCAATCACGTTATTTCTGCGTCCGAGAAATATTTGCAGAACTAAAACTCTAATCTGCACGGCGATAGGCAGGACACTCAGCAACACTAGGATGCGATTAGCTGCTGATGGGCAAAGTCACCCTGAAGTTCAGCTGCAGACAACTATTTTGTGCTGCCAAATGAGGATACAAGGCAATTGGTCAAAGTCATCCCTTGTTTCTCTGGTCGTAGGAAACAAACTGACTGCCTTCCCAAGTTGCTAGCAGTGAGTATGCACAGAAAGGGACGCGTGGCAACCGAAGAGTCCCTTGAAACTGAAAAAGTCAATAAACTGACATATTGTAATGACGCGAACACAAGAAGCTAACGGGCTGATCAAAAATTTGTTGCAAATTTTCTCATGCCAGCCTTTTGGAATGACCCTCAGACCCACCAGAGAGGGTTTTCCTTATTGGGCGTTAAACTCAGTACAAAAGTCCTTTCAATGTGTTTGGTTTTGATTCTTTTTTTGGTTGATCTGCTCAAATTTAACTCAAATATCATTTTATACTGAGTAAGTAACAAGTGAAGACAATTAAATATTTCCACACTTACATTCAAGTGTTTAGAGGGTTATATTGCATCATTATCTTACCATTTTCTACGCTATGCTGCAGCTACTGTACTTGCTTTAAGCCTGCGTGTAAGGACACGAGATGGTTTTACTTTAAAAAAAGAAAAGACATTCTATTCTCCTTTCACTCTAAAAAATATCTAAGTGTTTCAATGTTGATACCGTTTATCATTAAATATATTCTATACGTTACAAATAGCATTTCTAAATTGCCTATCAAAACAGTTACCAATTCACATTTAAGGAGCAGGAAGTACATAGGCACGAAAGCTTATTGCTGCCACCAATGTAATATACGTAGTTAAGAGAAATACTGCACTTTCATTTCACATTTTGATACCAAGGTTATGATCTCCGATGGGGATAAACGACATGCATTCTGATTGGTTAAGTAAGCCTACGTGAGCACTACTCATCAAGTTGTATTGGGGTGGTCGGTGAAATCGGCCTTCACAGTAAAGTGCACAGTCAAGCCAAGAGCATTTGAGGCTCCACCCCAACGAAATAAAAACCCTTTTGCGATTTTTTTGAGGAATCTTTGCATTGCAGCGTCGATGGCCGAGGGAGCACTACGGTGTATCAATGTAAACAAATGGCAAACAGCCGTAGCATTGGAAGTTTTGTGTTCGTTTTTTTTCCGTTGCAGAAGTACCATGCATCCATGTCATCTTTGTTACATGGCACCTAGTCTGTTACTCGCTCTAGTGGGTTTCCATGACAACAGTCTCATCAACCACCTGTTCTTCTACATATTGCTAGTAGCACTGATGGAATAACGCAGCTTTTTGTTTCCAACTGCACTCGTGTGGTACCCTGAGAGTTGGAAATGTTTGCTTCTGTCAGCTAACCCATGATGCCATTTGGTGGACGCTTTTTCTCCAAAGCATCTTACATCATCATGAGTGCATTCATTTTGGATTGGAACCCCTACCTCTGGCGGAGTTAGTGCCTTGCTCTATCTACTGAGCTACACAGGGATTGGAACCCCTACCTCTGGCGGTGTTAGTGCCTTGCTCTACCTATTGAGCTACACAGGGATTGGAACCCCTACCTCTGGCGGAGTTAGTGCCTTGCTCTATCTACTGAGCTACACAGGGATTGGAACCCCTACCTCTGGCGGTGTTAGTGCCTTGCTCTACCTATTGAGCTACACAGGGATTGGAACCCCTACCTCTGGCGGTGTTAGTGCCTTGCTCTACCTACTGAGCTACACAGGGATTGGAACCCCTACCTCTGGCGGTGTTAGTGCCTTGCTCTACCTGTTGAGCTACACAGGGATTGGAACCCCTACCTCTGGCGGTGTTAGTGCCTTGCTCTACCTACTGAGCTACACAGAGACCCAACACACATCTTCCAATAACTGACGTGAGGGTTTGTATTGATTAATCAATCTTGCATATTGGCTGCAAGGCTGTTGGGTATAAACTACCAAACCCCGTTTTACAGAGCGTTCACCACTGGGCCTCAACGCTGCACCAGTCTATGCTCGTCCTCATCATATAAATCATCATCTTCCTAAAAGAGCAGTAACCTTAACTCATTTTTTCATAATGCTTCATACCGGTAAGAGCAGCACAAATAATCGGCTAGCTAGTCATGGAAACAAACAAAACAAACAAAAAAAAGACAGATCATTGGTTTTTAGGACCCCACTCTGGGGTTCAGTGTGGCATAGGAGTCCCTGACAGGAAGTCAGGTAGGTACAGAAGAGCAGGACAGGGGGTAGGAGGCTGAAGCTGGGAAGGGGAGGGCAGAGAAATGGGAGGCGGCTCCACAGTGTTGGGTCCTCACGGTAGAGACTCCTCTAAGACTTGCCTGCGCTGGCCACAAACGGGACTGAGCCGAACAGGTCCTCGGGGGGGAGGGGCTTGGCAGCGGTGGCGGCAGGCGGTCGATCGGTTTCCATGCTGGTCGTTCGCTCCACTGGCTTATCTGTAAACAGAGGGCCAAAGATGAAGGTTAATCAGACGTTCTGTCGGGCCCGAAATGAAACTGTCCCATAGCACAAAAAGACCATCATAATATATCTCACATTTTCAACCACTCGTCAATGGAGGACGGCGCTACGAGCATGAGACCAGTGTCGCAAGACCTTTCAGCTATGAAGGCTCAAAGTCTCGTTCTCCAGCCAAAGAAGCAAACGTCAACGCAAGGTCTTTTTCAAGGTGATATATTTCCTCCTCACTACATGTTTCTGTTGGATGCTCCAATTAGCTAGCTCACTCCTCTCTATGGTGGAAAAGGAGTCTTTATTGTTTGTGTGAACAAACAGTCTTTGCCTGGTTCATGCCTAGTACGCAGGTATGACGATATAAACAACAACAACACACATAAACCTGTCGACTTCACAACCTACGTAAAAATATCCACTTTTTAAGAGCAGAAGTTTCCACTAGTAAACGATGAAGTGCAGAAAGGAGGAAATGGGCCACTTGCTTGCTCTGAGCAGGTCAAACTCCCGGTCGATCAGCTCCTCCTCGGTCATCTTGGAGAAGTTGTCCTCTCCGAAGGGGTTCCAGCCGGACATGTCGGGGGGGTTGCTGACTGTACTGTTGGGTGGGGTGATCCCATCGGTGCCAAGCAGAGGGTTTCGACTGCGGAGACACAACAACACCGCCCTGTTCTGGTTAGGGTTGGGCTGCAGCACAGACTTCTGTCACACAATAGCAGGCCTGAATAGATGATAAAATTCAGTAGAGCAAGTGAGAGATGTTGACGCTCTCAGAAAATCCTAGGACTTAGGAGGTTTGTCTCTGGTGTGCGGGCTCAATAATCATGGACTAATTTCCAATCTGGTGTATGAGCAGTTTGACAGTCAACAGTCGAGAGAGAGAGAGAGGAGGAACAAAAGTCCTACTCCGGATTCAAACCCAGGACGGTACGCTACGCGGTACGAGCCTTAGACCACTGATCCACCAGGACGCCCCGATGGCCTCGTTCTTTAAAATAAGTTCTCGTTGGATAAAAAATAAAAATCCCAAGTATTGTGCTAGAAATTGGGATCTACCTATCCATCTATGCACTACCCTTAAATACAGTGGGCATCCTAAAAATGTCATTTTTCACTTGTCAAATTCCTTAACTGTGAAAACTGAAATCATAACACGTTTATTGTGCAGCAGATTGTGGCTTTCAGAGCGTTGACTGCTGCCTAGTCACATGGTACATAACTCACATCCTGGGCACCTTAATCTCATCATACTGATGTAAGGGTCCATATTGATTTATAGGCATCAAAAGATCCTGAAAAGGCTTTAAAGTGTTTAAATCTGAGAACTCAATGAGAATGAATGAGAATGTTTCGCTGAGGAATCCATCGATCATGACTTGGTTATTTAGAAAAGCAGATGCCATGGAAACATTTTAAACAAAAACTTCCAGTATTACAGAATGAAACCTGAAACGGCTTCAGTAGTTCATCTGGTATCTGTTTACGACCCAACTATTACTGCAGGAACCTTGAGGTTACGATGGTGATGGCGCTGCTGCAGGGGGTGGAGGGTTAAGGGATATTACCTGGGGTTAGTGTATGGGGGATCCACAGGGGAGGGCCCCCCCATTTGGCCACTTCCAGTCCCAGCCCGGGCGTGGTCGGATTATAGGAACCCAGGGGGATCTGGAACTCAAGAGGGGGGGTGAGATAGGAGAGAGGCTGCTGAGCGGGGTGGTGCTGCTGCTGATGTTGATGATGCTGTTGTTGTTGTTGTTGTTGCTGCTGCTGGACAAAAGCCTGTTGGTACTGGTGCAGCTGTTAGGGAGGGAAGAGAGGGGAAAAAGGAGGAAGGGAATGAGGGAGGACCATTGATATCATGACGACAAGATGATGAAATGTTGTTAAGACACCGAATCTGGATTGGAAAGCGAGGGGGAAACGGTGATGGGAGGAGGATGAGGAATGTGCATGTCACCCGAGTTCTGGACGCCATCATTAGATTTCAGACCATACTGTGTTTACACTGGCTCCCTGTCTGTTACAAAATCAACTTCAAAAGTTTCAAGACTTGCATGGTGTCCTTGTATAGGGCTGCTAGGTCCTCCAATCAGACGCTAAGGTCCTGTGATAGCTTTGACTGACTGGAATAGCCTCCCCAAAGCATCAGATCAGCCGAAGACCAGTTGAGATCTTCAAAACTCCATTTACTTGTTGGCCTTCCACTGTGTGACATGTTCTTTTATGCTATATTGCTGTTTTTTGTGTTTTTAACGTCTTATTTCCCTTACGTCTTGATTTCGCTGCCTCCCTCTTCCCTGTTTTCCCCTATTTTGTACAGCACTTTAATAAACGCTGGTTTTGTGTTTTTCAAGCACCATACTATTGAGGTTGACTTGACTCGATGCCATTAGTGCGTATTTAAAGTTTGCAGTCGTTCCCCAGCTCTCTATCACAATACGGAGAAGTTGTAAGTATGCCAAGGCGACGCTAGCTTCCTAAACGCTCGCCGGGTGTTGCTGGGAATGAGAACAGTAGGGGAGAGAGAGGTGCTCTCTTCCCCTGCTGCAAATTGCTTCATATGTCACGATGCAACGCAGAGGAAACTGCTCCATTTCACCCTCTGTTCGATCCCCTCATGGCTTTGCTCAGACCAGATTGCCTCTGAAATTAAACAGATGGTAGGCGTTCGGTGGGAAACGGGCTAAAAATTGCACCGCCCTAACACTGGGTATTTGGAGGACCTGTATTTGCAGTATTTTGATGCAGTAGGTACGTAAGTCTTATGGATATTTGGACAGTTAATAGGAAGTTGGAGTGTCTGCTTCCAACACTGCTTGGCACAGGACTGAAGAGGACCGGGTGCCAGTGTTTGGAATAGTAGTCAAGCGAGGGCAATATCAGGCCATTCTGACATGTAATGAAATACCCAGATCTTTAGCCAGCATGTGACTTCATGCTGTGTGTCCATGTGTTTTGCTGTCGTTTGCTCAAGCTATGTCCTGTTTGTATCTGCCTCATTTGGCTTTGTCGTCTGCCCAAAGATACTAAGAACTTTTTCGATCTGGTTGACGCTTACAGTTCCACCAGCCTTCATTTTAGCACGGGCGGCAACTGTTTGGTTTGGGAATCAAACCCCAAATCCAGACGGCGTTCGTGCCACACTCTACCCACTGAGCTGTGCAGGAACGCATAGCCTTGTGGGTACTCACCATGGCTGTGTAGTGGGCCTGCGTGACCTGCTGCTGGTACATTGGCTGCATCATCATCTGCTGCTGGAGCATGGCCTGCTGCTGCTGCTGCAGCTGGATGGACTGTTGCACAGCCTGTTGGTACTGACAAGGAGGAGAGGGAGGACATGTTTGAGGGGTTCAGGATCAAGGCTGTATGCTGCTTTGTGCAAGTATCATCTCTGCTCCATCCCATGAGTAAAAAAAAAAAAAATGTATTTTAGTGTAATAAACATTTACTGCACTTTGATCTCAGAATGTGTACATGGTGTGCAACATTTATCCAGGTGACAGGTAGAGTGGTAGCCATTTTAGAAGTCCCCCTGCATGCATTTATTCTGCGTCTACCATGCATTAGCACCGCAGGTCTTGAGCGCTACTCAGCAGAACAAAGAAGCATTCTTTGCATCTTGCAATAGCTTTAACAAGATCAAAACGTTTGAGGATGGGTCCAAAGGTGCAGCAGCAATTTAGCAAACAGTGGGACTTCTACAATGACCACATCTGTATGTTTTGTGTGTCAGAGTGGCGGCCCTACCTGGAGGTATTGGAGTTGCTGTGCGTTGGCTTGCTGTTGCTGTACTGCTTGTTGTTGCTGTTGCTGTTGTTGATGGTGGTGATGTTGCTGCAGCTGTTGCAGACGCAGGTCGCCAGGCTGCAGCTGTTGGAGGACTCGGTGCTGCTGGCTGCTGGCCTGGGGCTGGGGCTGGGGCTGGGCTGGGGCTGGGGCTGGGGCTGGGGCTGGGCCTGCAAGGCCGGCTGCCCAGAGCCAGGGGTGGGAGCTGGGAGAAGACACAAGGCTTGGTTAATCACCTGTCTGAGTACCACATCGATGGCGGAAGCTCACACGAACTCAGCGGCGTGCACACAGTCCATGATTGGTTGAACGAACAGCAACCAAAACCACTTGCCAACTCTGGTGTTTTATTCCCACCCTTTCCTTGTTGGGAAGCCCTGGAGGTTTGAGGAGCACGTTTGTCATGAAAGTGTGAGAATCATGAATGCTGATCGATATCACTAATATCACCTTTCTGGCCATTACTGACGGGTGCTGAAGGCACGGTCATCTTGACGGGGGTGACGGTGTTGGCGAGGGGCAGGACGTTGCTGTTGGCCGCCTTCGGCCTCTGTCTCGGGGCGATGGATGTTTCCGTCGGGCCCACGGAGTCCGTTATTCTAGGGAGAGACAGTCACACTTGAAGTTTATTTTCTTTGACCAGTAACTCGTTAAGCTGCCAGAGATATAGGTGCAGTCTGCTGTCCACTGTATGCTCTGAAGGTCAGTGGGCAGTACCTGGCTTTCGTCATACTTTTCTTAGCAGCGACCTCGCTGGCCGTTAGCGGCTCTGGGAGGGACGTAGGAAGAGGAGAGCTCTGGAGAGGACGGGAGAAGTTATTATGATTAAGCAAACAAAATAAATTCAGTCACTAAAGGAAAAGATCCACCTTAAAACACGTTACAACTGCTAAGAACCATCACACTTAACACTTCTGGGCCCTTCTGTTGTCTGGTGATGTATTTCTTATTCCCCTGGTTAACTGGCAACATGTAGACGTGACAGTATAAGATGTTTCCAGCAGCTACAGCGGAGTTTGATATCAGAAATCGTTTCATGATCTAAACCATCAACGGTAACCGTCAGGTTTTGGTGTCAGCCAATCAGAATCAAAGAGCAAGGGCTTCTTTCTAGACCGAAAGTAAACACGTCACAACACGTCATCACACAGGGTGTCTGAGGGTGGATTGGAGATACTGACTACAAATCAGTGACTTACAAAGAGATTTGGCACTGGACAATCTTTTCCAGCTAACTTGAAGGCAAAGTAGGACACTTGGTAGATGTCTGGTCTCTTCTCCTGGTCTGGCTCAAGCATGTATCCTGGAGGAGAGGAAAGTCATTGAGGACAGTGGCTAATTTATTGTGGGTGATGTGCATCTTTCCTCTTCGGCCACTTGGTGGAGCTATCGGTCAAATAACTACAGTGGCACATACACAACACGTCAGGATCCACCCTGCCTTGATAAGCAGAAGCATGCATTTAGGGAAGTGAGACCATTTTGAAAGCTACCAACCCCGTCAGTCTCACGTCATGTAGGTTTACATGACAACACTAAAGACTCTCACTGACTCCTGGGAGAACGCAGCAGAACCATCACAGCAGAACAGCACCGTCATATGAACCACATGATAATCTGTCAACATGAGTCGTCTGGGGCATGATCTCGTACAACATATGGCAAAGTGAATCTGTGTAAATAAAGTTACGCTACAGAAGAACACCGGCTCTGTTAAAACTCTGATACCGTTTCACCAATGGATGTGCTGAGTTACTTTATCAGAACCTGGACTCTATGATAGTGTTGCAGACCGTCAAGCGTAAAGCCACGAGGCATCACCTTGTAAAATGTGTGTATAATAAACATTTTCATAAACAAACTCAGGTATCAAGCAAAGTACGTTGCTGTTCTGCCAAGCATCACAGAGGAAGTCTGCCACTACTTTCTGAAACAAAGTCATGGTACTCTAACCTAAAGCAAAAACAGAAGTCATTTTGCTATAAGGCACACTTCCCAGATCAACAAAACAAAAGCTGAATTTCATTTCCACTTCGCCCCGAGCCAGGTAACGGACCCCTTCTGTCGTAACGCATGGCGCCTTACTTACTGATTAAGCAGTGCAACTTGAAGGAGAACTTGGAGTTATCTGGAACGATAAAGGTGCCGTCACATATGGCAACTTGACTCTCCCCAAAAGGAAGTGAGAAGAAACACAGCTTGTACAACAAGCATCCAAGTGCCTGAGGGAAAAGAAAAGAAAAGATTTTAGGAAAAAGCATCTTAATAAAGTAACCGATCCCATGGAGGGAACATTTATAAATGTATTATATTTACACTGAAAATTAGAAACTACACAAGTTGTCAACATTGCCTCCACAGTTCATACACTGATGTGGACGCTGTGATCCAACAAGCCTTACAGTACCATGCACATTTCACTGTATGCTTGCTGAACTACTGCTGCACTTCGGCTTCATCCTCAAGAGGAACTGTTTGGGAAATAATTCATTTTTTCATCCATCCAAGTTACAATAAACCTGGCAACTAGTTGGTTGAGAGTTTGAGTTACAATACACTAGACTGGTCGAACTGTAAAAGCCTCGAGGGAAAATGCACTGCAGAATTCACAACAGATGCAGGATGACCTGTACCACCGCTGCCACTGTACATGGTAAGCCTGGGCGGCCCAGTGGGAGTTGAACCTCTAACCCTGGCAGTGCAAGTGCCACGCTCTGCCCATCGAGCTACACAGGACCACTTAATAAGGATTAATGTTCCTTATGTCACTGGCTCAAAAGTTGCTCATAAAAACAGACCCAGAGCCATATCCTCTGGCAGCATGTCTGTCCAAACAAAACCCACATGCAAACCCCTCAAATAATATCTTCTGCTCTATATTTGGCTCTGGCGTCGTTCTTGCTGATGAAGCGGTCCGGGATGAAAGAGACTTTGAAATTGGCCGCAGCACTCAGGGAATATTTTCCTTTAAGTGCTCCATCTAAAAAGATATTCTCCCCTGAACGAGCTCATCCAGACTTAATCTGAGTCAGCACCGACACAATCCACGGATAATTACACTTGTTGTGTTAAGCACAAACATGCACACAAAACCGTTTCAAACACTCTACGCTATACGCTATACATAGAACAGGAAGTGAGAAAGCAGGAGGTAGTTGACAGAAAGCCACTACCCACAGAGGCCCGTTTTAAAAACCTAACTTTTTAAATGCAGATGTGTGCATGTGCATCATAATCAGGGCAGCAAATAACTTTTTGTCCGCTGGCCACAGAGTCTGGGGCACTAATGAAAACAACATGACCTGCTTTGCAGACGATGGCAGGTAAACAGAGTGACCATCCAGAGCCACAGTTCATCAGCTTTGGTGTGCTGGTGTTATTTTCTACCCTGATGTGATTGTTATGGTGTATAGATTAGTCAGGAAAGAGGTGAAAAGGAAGGAAGAACAAATCAGGTAGCTAAGGACAGAGCTGAAGACCTGAACGAAGCCTTGGCGTGGTGAGCTAACTCAAACCTTTTAGCTTGTGACCCTCAAAACCAAAGTGTTTCCTGCTGGCAGCCCCCTGCAGCAGGCAGGTTCAGATCGATATATGGGTTTGCCAACATGCCAGGCTGATATCGGGCGTTGTAGTGTGGACGATAACGTTTCACTGCTTGACTGTCACTTGCATAAAAATTGTCAAATTTAAAGATATTGAACATTGGCGCAAAATATTGGTATCTGTGTTTTAAAATGTCAGTCCAACCCCAGTTAGTTTTTCTACTTTGCACTATCCTTTTTTACACTGCATCGTCCATCCCCAGGAACCATTGTGCTAGGTGACACCTACTAGGTGTCACATCAACAGCCACATCATTAGATGCTGGCCGTTACCGCTCCCTGGGTGGTGCTGCATCAATTTACACCACTCCTCAAAATGGCTGCTGTCCAAGCCCTCGCTGCTGCCTCACACCTTCCAATCACCCTGGGCCTGTTTCACCCGAGCTTACCAAGGACTTCAACTAGGCCTCGTTATCTCAAACAGAGGACTTCCTGTGAAAAATGGAAAAGGATAAGGAGGGGAGGGAGTGGGCCGAGACAGAGCCCTGACTTTGGTGTGGGTGATGTCGCTGAATGTTTTATGGGAGACGCTGGCGGAGAGCTGGTGGAGGCAAACAGCCCGGGGCGAACCCAGAGCTGAGAGGACCGACCTGTCTGGGCACCGCCAGGCCAAACCCGCCCTGCAGGGTGCCCCACACACACACACACACACACACACACACACACACAGAGCAGGACTGTACACACCACCACACACACTAATAACATACATGTTCACGCACAGACAGACATTTAATAGGCACGTTGCTAATAAACACACACACACACTCAGCTCATGATCACACACTTGTTCACACATAATCACACACACACTTGTTCACACATAATCACACACACACACACACACTTGTTCACACATAATCACACACACACACACACACACACACACTTGTTCACACATAATCACACACTTGTTCACACATAATCACACACACACACACACACACACACACTTGTTCACACATAATCACACACACATAATCACACACACATAATCACACACACACACACACACACACACACCCCTTACCCATATATCAGCTTTAGTGGTGATGGCTTTCCCTGCGTACAAGTTAATCATCTCCGGTGCTCGATATGACAGGGTCGTGTACCTGTGAGTCACAACAACAGGAAGTAGTCAATTGTGGGTCAATGTGCAAAGGAGGGAAAAGACTTGTGTATATTTATCCACACACACACAAAGTTTGTCTTGTCTACCAGCCACTGTAACAGAAAAACAACCCCCTTTATTTCCTTTTTTTATTCAATTAATCCAAGTGGTTGAAATAAAGGTCACCATCAATTTTAGGAACAAACCAAACAAGGTTTCTGGTCGACAGAAAACTTTCCTTCCCTGCACAGAAATAAACGGTGAAGAGCAGAGGTGAGCTGAAGAACTGAGGAGGTAGAACATGAGCCTGTGATTTCTCAGTTTATGGGCTGTCATACGCTGAGGATAAATACCATCATGCTGTGGTTTATCGGCTTATCGCGGCTGTAAATGTGGGAAAGCAAACAGGCCAGATCTGACTGGACCGCTCTGATTTAGCGCTGAAGCAGCAGCATGCAGGGATGAAACTCATCAGGGGGAAAAGGTCAAAGACATCCAGAGTGCCGTCCGGGGACATGGTCTAAATAAAACATGGATTTGTAGTTTTCAGGATGAGTATATCTCGTTAAGACGAACAGTAACGAGAGAAGAGAGAAGAGCAGGACCCAAAAAGTGCATCACATTTACAGGATTTATCATTTTCCAGTATAGAACAAACGAGACACAACATTCACAACTAGGCTACTTGAATCAGTTTCCCATCTGTAGATCAGCAGAGACCCACCACTGGTACAATCATGCTTCTTGTCCAGTGTTAAAAGAAAACAGTAAAGAAAAAGGAGGACAAGATGAAACCGATGGGGAACATCACGTCAGCATCCCCGACCTGTAACCGCCGGGGAAGCAGGGAACCGGTCGGCCCGGTTCGCTCAGCGGGTAACGCCAACACAAAACACAGTATCATGACCAAGCATCCACGACGGAACAGAGCAGAAGAAAAACAACCATTCATACCAGTCATACAACTGAAACCAACATCTTTCCTCCAGCTGAAGGAAACGTTTCTAAAAAACCAGAAGGACCTGTTGAACTGGCTTCCTTCCTGAACGTTACGTACTCGGGACAGGAGGGATTATTGGATTTCCCCTGGTCGTTATTGACAACTACGATCTGGCTCGCTGTTTTCCTTCCCCTGACCTGCTCCTCTCCTCAGCTATACTAGATTCAAGACAGTGACCACACACCCACACCGCTTTTACCTTAATGTATTTTTATGCTTTAAAAAAATAAATAAATAAATAAACCTTGAAAAAGATCAAATGTTAACCGCTGGTTTGAACAACTTGATGTGTAGGTCAGCACAAGACCAGCGTGTCGAGGTAAAGCCACCAATGTTCCCTTCAAAAGAAATCTCAAATCTTGTGTTTCTGACATTAAGCACTAAGCGATATTGTGATTTTGATGTTGGTTCAATTTGCTGAGCAGCTTCAACAGGCACACTGGGATGCATATTACTGGGTCACACACACTAGCAGCAGCCACCAGCCAAACGCTGCTAAGTTTTGGCGCTGGCTGCCAAGTGTGTCTCCTCCACCACCTCCCTACCATCATTCTGAGGTCTTATTCCAGAAACCGGTGAGTTTAGGGGGTTTACCAGCCAAAGACGTAATGTTTCTTTCACTCACTTCTTGATCTCGTCCTCCACGGCGGTCACGCCATCCTTATGCGGCAGCAACACCTTGTGAGTGGCGCTGCCGAAGTCACACAGCACATAGTTCCCCTGGTCGTTCAGCAGGATGTTCTCAACCTGACGGAGAAGGGAACAGAGAGCTTTGATGTTTTAATGAAACTTCTCACCACAAGGAAGAAAAAACACCAAGTCACCCGTAAAAACTCACCACCTCCCACAACACAACAACACAACTGAATATAACACGTTTGAGACTTCTTAAGACCCTTTTAATCAGTTAGAATGAAATATCAGACCAGAACAAATAAACCTGAAAATGAAAACAACTATCACAACATAAGTCAGCATGACTGGACCGATTTCTCACCACAGAACCATCACACCAAGAAACCAAAGTCAATTTAACAATTAAAACACATTTTAAGACGTCAAATGTTTCATCAAAACCCAACGAGTTGCGTCTGAGATATTGTGCAAGTGACACGTGGATGAAGGAAGAAATAAACAAACAAACAAACAAACAAGTCCCTAGTCACCAGGAAAAATTTGAATAACCACAGTGAGGGAGTAGTGGGGTGGGGGGGTGGACTGACTGGGGAAACAGCACGCCGGTATCACCTCAGTCCGATAAGAGATTTGCGTCTCTTTGTTTTTAATCAAATTAGTTTCTTTTTTTGGGAAGCAGGGCTGGGTAACGGGTACGAGCTCGCCAGGCAGGTTCAGTGTTCAGAGGGTTTAGTCCACAGCAGTAAGCTACGCAAACATTACCGAGGGTGGGGAAGAGGAGGGGATGAACGAAGGACAGGAAGAAATGAAGGCAGAAAGAAAAGAAAGAAAGATAGGAAAGCGACAGGGAGGGAAATGAGAAGGAAAGGCAGAAAAACAAAGATGTGAGAGGCAGAAAGTGAAACTAAGGGCTGGAGGACAAAGAGACGAGACATGTCCAGAAGGTGGACATCTGGAAGGGAGAGCAGAAAGGTTTAGGACTTTCCCGACAATAACAGAAAGTGAAAGCCGAGACGGAGCGGCTCGATGCTGCTGACAGCTCAAGGTTAAGGTTTTTTTTTTTACTTCCCCTGGAGATGCGTGACCGGGCCTCCCTGGTCTGTTGTGTCCCTGAGAAGTCACGTAAGAACCGAACAGACAGACAGACAGCGGACAGGCGGGAGGCCGTGGGAGCTGAAGGGACCACAATGCTTAGCGGTTGGTCCAACAGCAGCCAGGATGGGAAATTACCACCAGCCATCTGTGGCCAGGAAGTCTGTCTACTCTACCGTCCGCTGAAACTCCAGTCGGCTGGTGAGACGAGGTGAAGGTGTACCAGCTACTGTGGCCTGCAAATGAAGAAGCAACTCTGCTGCCTTGAGTGGGAGAAGAGGAAGATAATGAGGAAACAACATGGAGGGGAGGGAGGGGAGGGAGGGGGTGTTGAGGAGGAGAAGAGGAAATGGCTTGGAAAGGAGGTGGGAGAGCAGAAGAGGAAGGAGGGGGAGAGAAGGGGAACTGAGAGTGGGCATCCTTTCTTCTGCAGACCGACCAGAGTTCTTTATCTAGTTCCTCACTGTGGTGTTCTTCACTGTGGTGTTCCTCACTGTAGTGTTCCTCACTGTGGTGTTCCTCACTGTGGTGTTCTTCACTGTGGTGTTCCTCACTGTGATGTTCTTCACTGTGGTGTTCTTCACTGTGGTGTTCTTCACTGTGGTGTTCCTCACTGTGGTGTTCCTCACTGTGGTGTTTCTCACTGTGGTGTTCCTCACTGTGGTGTCCCTCACTGTGGTGTCCCTCACTGTGGTGTTCCTCACTGTGGGGTTCCTCACTGTGGGGTTCCTCACTGTGGTGTTCCTCACTGTGGTGTTCCTCACTGTGGTGTTCCTCACTGTGGTGTTCTTCACTGTGGGGTTCCTCACTGTGGTGTTCCTCACTGTAGTGTTCTTCACTGTAGTGTTCTTCACTGTGGTGTTCCTCACTGTGGTGTTCTTCACTGTGGTGTTCTTCACTGTGGGGTCCCTCACTCTGGTGTTCCTCACTGTGGTGTTCCTCACTGTGGTGTTCTTCACTGTGGTGTTTCTCACTGTGGTGTTTCTCACTGTGGTGTTCCTCACTGTGGTGTCCCTCACTGTGGTGTCCCTCACTGTGGTGTTCCTCACTGTGGGGTTCCTCACTGTGGGGTTCCTCACTGTGGGGTTCCTCACTGTGGTGTTCCTCACTGTGGTGTTCTTCACTGTGGTGTTCCTCACTGTGGTGTTCTTCACTGTGGGGTTCCTCACTGTGGTGTTCCTCACTGTAGTGTTCTTCACTGTAGTGTTCTTCACTGTGGTGTTCCTCACTGTGGTGTTCTTCACTGTGGTGTTCTTCACTGTGGGGTCCCTCACTCTGGTGTTCCTCACTCTGGTGTTCCTCACTCTGGTGTTCCTCACTGTGGTGTCCCTCACTGTGGTGTTCTTCACTGTGGTGTTCCTCACTGCTCTTCCCAGAGATCACCTGTCAATCAAACAGTGTGTCCAGTACTGTGACGTCTTTCTCCTTGGATTTTCTGTTGATGGAGTTTGAGTTTCTCTTCTCTTCGTCTGTTCAGCCATGGTGGCTATCGCTGCTCATGCCGACTACCCAGTTCTTCTTCTGTTTATTCCAACAAACCAGAAACATAAAAGGCATCATTTCCTGTCTCCAGAGGCTCCAGTTTCCCAGGAAAACCCTCCCGTTCTAACCACTAGGCCACGTTGCCCTGCTGCCTGCCGTTTCAGACAGTATAACAATATATCAGTATATCAGTGTTTTAGTACCTGGTTGTACATACTTGCTACAATCCAGTTCAAAGAGCTGAAATGTTGTCAAAGGACACTGTCACACATCCTGCCTCATACACCCTCACCATCACTAACACACTAACATGAATCAGGGATATCTAAAGGTTTAAAGATTTGGTTTCTCTTTGTGGTGAATAGTTTTATAGGATCCTTGGTGCTTTCTTTGTCTCACCAACAAGTTTAATTTCTTCTCTTGTTTCTCCTTTTAATCAGCAAATAAAGTATTTTGGAGACATCACAGCTGCTAGTTGAGTCAATTTCAATTGAAAATTTCTGTCAAGGCAGCAGACTTAAAGTTGTCAGGGGTGGTGGTGGGGGCTGAGGGGAAGGAAGGAAGGGAGGAAGGAAGGAAGAGAAGGTCTTCCTCACCTTTAGGTCCCGGTGGATGACAGGGGTCTTGCACTGGTGCAGCCGGGCCACGGCCTCGCAGGTATCGCAGAACATGTGGAGGACCTCGGCCTCGCTGAAGCCCACGTTCAGCCGCTGGTTCATCTGCTTCACCACCTGACCCGCTGGGGAGGGAGGGAGGAAGAGGGGAGGAGGAGGGGAGGAGACAGCGTTAGGACTCAACTAGCTTATCTGTAGTTTTCCAGTCAGGGTGGGGCGTTGCCACCAGCCAGCATGCCTGTTGCTTAACGCCTTGATGCAAACCAAACTGTCCTTGATCATGAGGGAAGAGGTACGTTCACACGCAGCCTTGATCTGAGCCTGATCAAGGAGATACTGATGGTCCTGTCAATGTATTGGTCTGAATACCGTCAGAGTAAGTACCAACTGGTGTAACATAACCTTGTTAACGAGGCAGCAACAGACCATTAGACTGACTAACAGACTCAAAAGGTACAACTGGTATTTTCATCCACCGGCCACTTTCACTACTTCACCAGCCAAACTGAGAACTGTCATTAAAGAAAGATGGTAGGTTACTGATGGTTGGTTACTTGGCTTTTAAAGCAGACACCTTAGCAGCCACAGTCAGTATCCTGGTCACATTATTTGGCTAGTGGTTATGGTCATGACAGATGGCAGGTGAGTCTGTCTACTATTACAGCCACTTTAACAAGTAACCAACTATGATTTGGAGGTCTTAGTCTCTTCTAAAAATACAGCTGATTTGGAAGTGGTGGTGAATGTTGAGATGTGGGTGCACAAAACAACTTTGTTGTCTGCCCTGTTGGTGGCATTTATTTCACACACCGGGGAAACTCCACAACAAAACAGCAAATACCGACAAACATTTTCAGTTCTTGAAATCTGCAAGAAAGCAATTGTTTTGCTTTTGTTTTGTTGTTGTTTTTTTAAGTTTGGTTTTCATTTCAATTTCATCACTTCTGAAAATAAACTAAACCAAATTGAATTGTATATGAACTGATAATACACCTGGTGATGATATTATAACAAGTTACCAATACAGTATCTGGTGAGCAAAGAGGGAAGCTGTACCTTTACAGTACTCCATGAGGATGAGGACCTCCCATACGCTGTCCGACACGGCGTTGATGGTGGAGTCCAGGTAGTTGACGATGTTCTTATGACCTGACAGCTCCTTCTGCAGACAGGGAAACCAAATACACAGAAAGTCAGGTAACACTGGGGGAGGGGGGGCGGGCAGGAAAACCCCAGTTCAAACAGGAGTTATGTGTCCCCAAAACTGAAATTAACTGCATCCATTGCTATGCTGACTCTTAACGCACCAGAAAAAAACCTATGAGTGTGTTGTGTGTTTGTGCGTGTACGCTTTTGAACCCTTGTGTGTATTCATATTGTTTAAGCTGTATATGTGTGTATATGATAATAGTAGATCCTAATGATAGTCAGTAACTTACCATTAGAAGGTTACAGATTGCGTGCCTATGCTTTTTCAAATAAATACAATTTTGGGACATTTTGGGACTCTACTGCTGATTGATACCATACAACAGTGATTCAAGCTATACCCAGTTCAGAAAAGCTTTAACATGTGCTATTTGAAACTCCCTGGGAAAATCCTCTGCTGCAAAAGGAAAAGGTATATTTTACATTTACGGAAGCGGCAACTTCGGTTTGTTTGGAATAAACAGCAGAAGAACTGGGTGGTTGTATGAGCAGCGATCGCCACCGTGGAAACAGAAAGAAAACGCCGGTATCTGCAGAAAATCAGACTTCATCAGCAGAAAATCCAAGGAAAAACGAACAGATTTATCACTCAGAGGAAAGCAAGCGTGCCAAAAAGGAAAGCGACCGTCGCCGAGCCAAAGCTGGAATGAACATCAGCTTCGCCTTTTCAAAATAAAAGGCACTTCCAGATGAGAAGGGACAATGAGGATTTATTAGGATTGATTATCACTTTGAACGCTTTAATCCAATGAATTGAACAATTAAAGCGTCTGCGTTTGTCTTGGTAGGTCCTGATGCCAGCATCAGCAGCCAGACTGCTGCGTGTTGTGGAAACCGACACACCTAGGTTAATGTCACAACAGATCACAACTGTGTTTCAGCTCAGCTGTGTGTGTTACACATTGTTCCAGTCCATCAGCCAGTTAACACACACTCTACTATTTGTCTACTACTTGGACAACAACAGATGTCTTGAACTTCTAACCCCAATGTGTTAATGAACAGCTCACACTGTGCTGTTTGGCTAGATAGGTGTGTGTGTGTGTGTGTGTGTGTGTGTGTGTGTGTGTGTGTGTGTGTGTTGTAACAAAACTCTGAATTTAAACCGTGATCTGACGTAGAGGTGCTGCTCTCACCATGATCGTGATCTCTCTCTTGTAGATGTTCAGGTCCGGGACGTTGTTGACGTACATCCTTTTGAGGGCACAGCGGACGCCGCTGTGCGTACGAGCCAGGAACACCACCGAAAAGCCTCCTGGGAAAACACAAGACGGCAAGTTAGTGAAACGCCAGCATAGGTATATATTTAGGTCAATCTCGCCATACAAACTCCTGTTTGTTCATGATGCCATTTTATTACCCAGAAGGGGGTGGGAAATTCAATAAAACGTTTGTCGTTTTTCCACCGCAGGAACTCTCCAGGAACTTAGTACTACTGGTACTGGAACGTCAACCTTTCCCACCGGGGGAACTAGCCCTGAAAAAGGTTCCTCTTGGATAGTTCCGGGACCCAAAACAAGTTCTTGCTAGTGAGGTAGTACTTTTTGGGGGACCAGGAACCATTGGGGCGGAGTTGCAGTATTGAACAACGCTGAATGGTCAATAAGTCCACCAACTGCCGTGCTTGTTCAATACTGGTAGCAAACTCATTTCATATCTCAGCGAACAAGGCTCAAATTGAAAAACGTCTTTTGAGTACCCTGTATAATAAAAGGTACAAAAGACAGAATACGTGCTAATCAACTAACTAAGCTTCACTCAAGGATTCATGGGGGTTTTCTGAGATGTGCAATTAGTTCATTTAGCTAGTGTTGACCCATCGGGCCCAATCCTGGAATGAATGACGCTGTACCCCAGCTCTGAAACCTGCTAAGACAAGTTCTGATAAGGAGGTTTGATACATGAAGCTCATGTTGCAGTGAGCGTGGATTCTGGGTGGAAAGCGTGATTTCAGTATGTAGGAATAGAGCAGGTTGACAATGCCAGGGGTGGAGGGTGTTTGGCTAGGGTGCCAGTAGATGTTGTCACTGTCCTCTCTGGGTGAATGAACACTGGCGCTCTGATGGGACAGCCATCGCTCTCATTAGGCGGAGTTATGGGCATCAAAGTCCCCGGGCCCGGGAGGATAAAGAAAGGGTCCACAATGGTACACTTGTTGCCCAACAAGTTCACTTAGGTCAGCTGAAAAAAATCATTTGGATTGGGAATGAGCAGAGGGGGAGGGGGCTTGAAGGACCGAGTGGGCACAAAGGGTTTCATTGAAGAGTGCATCAATACTAAGTCCTAATAGGTCTCGTGACCTATCGGTGTTGTTGTGATAACACTGAGAGACACTTGAACAGTAAAAGTGCATCTCATTCACAGACCATGTCTCCCTATGCGGCAACAGAAGATAGCAGGCCTGCAAGTGAAGCATACACAAACAAACTAAAGCTTAAGGTTCCCTTGTGTGTAATCACAATAGTGAGTTACAGTAGCAGACTGATGCTGATCTGCAGCACCGAGGGTAAAGCAGCCAGCTAGCAGCCAGAGATGCACCTGTTATATCTAGCTGATAATACAGAGAGGAAAAGCACACCGTCTATTGTCGTCTTTCCACCACAGGAACCTGAAACCTTTTGGGTACTTTTTTGAGGAACCTTCTCAGCAGGAACCTTTTCGGTTCCCCAAAAGAGTTTGAGATTTCGTGACTGTCACATACTCGACTGTTTGGTTTCATACGTCATTTAGGTACAACAGCAGCGCCAGTTTCCACACAGCAAACATGGAGGAAGTTCAAGCAGCTACGGTGTTGATCTTTGTTGATCTTTGGGATGAACATGATGTTACAATCCTTTTTGGAAACGAGACACACCAGATTGAAACAGAGAACAATAAAATAATAATAAGGAACAACAACTAGTTACTATTTACAGAATACTTTCATTCATGACACATTGTTCCTATTTATAAAGTGACTGCTAACAATAAATTATTATAATAATAATGAACAATAACATTTCCATAACAATAACACTGCAGCTGTGCTTCCCTCTGCTCGGCCTCCTCACTTGGACCTGCTGCCTCACCTATCCTGCTGCCTCACCTGGACCTGCTGCCTCACACCTGGACCTGCTGCCTCACACCTGGACCTGCTGCCTCACACCTGGACCTGCTGCCTCACACCTGGACCTGCTGCCTCACACCTGGACCTGCTGCCTCACACTTGGACCTGCTGCCTCACACCTGGACCTGCTGCCTCACACCTGGACCTGCTGCCTCACACCTGGACCTGCTGCCTCACACTTGGACCTGCTGCCTCACACCTGGACCTGCTGCCTCACACTTGGACCTGCTGCCTCACACTTGGACCTGCTGCCTCACACTTGGACCTGCTGCCTCACACTTGGACCTGCTGCCTCACACCTGGACCTGCTGCCTCACACTTGGACCTGCTGCCTCACACTTGGACCTGCTGCCTCACACTTGGACCTGCTGCCTCACACCTGGACCTGCTGCCTCACACTTGGACCTGCTGCCTCACACCTGGACCTGCTGCCTCACACCTGGACCTGCTGCCTCACCTGGACCTGCTGCCTCACCTGGACCTGCTGCCTCACACCTGGACCTGCTGCCTCACACCTGGACCTGCTGCCTCACACTTGGACCTGCTGCCTCACACTTGGACCTGCTGCCTCACACTTGGACCTGCTGCCTCACACTTGGACCTGCTGCCTCACACTTGGACCTGCTGCCTCACACCTGGACCTGCTGCCTCACACCTGGACCTGCTGCCTCACACTTGGACCTGCTGCCTCACACTTGGACCTGCTGCCTCACACCTGGACCTGCTGCCTCACTTGGACCTGCTGCCTCACTCTGGACCTGCTGCCTCACTTGGACCTGCTGCCTCACACTTGGACCTGCTGCCTCACACCTGGACCTGCTGCCTCACACCTGGACCTGCTGCCTCACCTGGACCTGCTGCCTCACCTGGACCTGGATCTCCTCATCACGGCGTCGTCGTCTCTTTCAGTATTTCTCAGTACTCAAAAGTTAATGCAGGTAAAGTTAGCTGACAACTTGGTTAAACGTCGCTAGTCTACTCTGTTTTCTAGTTGGTGTAACTGTGATAGTTTGGTTAGAAATCGAATAGCTTCGTCAGCTGCTAGCTAACGTCCCACCTCTAATCAGTGGAGTGAATGTTGGTTACGGTTTCATTTATCACAAGCACTAGCTGACGTTATTAAAGTGGGACAGTAACTGACATGTCATGGCATTAAAGAGCAGCTCGGCGTCTGACTAGATCTGGTGACGTCATCGTCCAAAGCGCAGATTGCCTGACTACGCTTTTGAAAGCATATTCACAACTTAGAAAATTAAAATGGGTGAGAATTGAAACGGTGAAGGGGTGAGAATACGTGGGCGGCCACTAATCTACCTAGGCAGGGTGCCGACGTTAAGCCTATGTGTGGGAAACACTGCAATATATTGTGATAGTCATTTGCTCCATGTATGTGTAAATGGAGCTCTTGCGGTGGCATTAACAGATTTGTTGCCATCACAAAAAAAGGTTGCAACAGGAATGAAACAGAAGAGGAAGTCTCCGAGAAGCAAAGCTGTTTGTGACGACTGGACGCCGCTCATCGATTTGCCTCGCTCTGCCCCTCGCCCCAAGGTTTGCTCGATGGCCTCTCTGAACAGCTGGGCCGGGCTGAAATTGATTTCCTGTAACAAGGAAGTGGAGTGCAGAGCCATCCAGAGACTCAGGGGCAGTGAACTTAGGCAGAAAATTGAATCATATGACATCGTGTCTTGTGAGAGAGCTGCTTTTAAAACAGCAGGAAGCACTCATTTATGAGGTAGAGGGACTTTACGCACTGAAACCCCATCAGAAGTGATGCAATGCCTGCTTTATAATTCTGCCACATAAAGAAAAAGCCACCAGTGAGTCATCTCGTGTAAATCTTAAGCTTTTTGTACTGCTTAGACAAAGACGTGTAGGATGCAGAAGTAAAGATCAAAGTTTAGGCGAGAACTGAGCCAAGATGAGGGGGTTGCATGAACCGGATGACAGATTTAACAGGGCAGAATCCATTTGCTCAGGCACAAGACCAAGAGGCTAAACAGAGCTAGCTATTAGGCATGCTCTTCAACAGCATGAACAAGACACAGAGAGGCAGCTAACCTTCGTTGGAAAAATGAATCAACCCTTTTTAAAAAAAGGAAAAAAACATACTTCACTGAACTGTGTCGCTTGACTCAGAATACATGCACATCCTTACTGTGATTCAACAGCTGTTACCTGTCTGTCTGGAGGGAAGCACTACTTTGCTGATCCCCTCGGCAGCCGGTGTGGTGTCTCGGGAGGGCTGGTGGCTTTTGGGAGGCTGAGACAAGAGAGAGGCCTCGGCCGGGCCAGCCTACCCGATGCTGCATGGCTGCCTACTAGCCTGCGCTGCGACTGACGGAGGCCATATGCTCCAGGATCAGGTTCTCACTAAATCACTGCCCTGGGGCTTTTGTTGCCTCCCAAGACCATGCCAACCGCGGAAGTGGAACTATGGAGTCTATTATTCCCCCAAGTGGCTCTGGATGGGATGATTTGTTAGGGGGGCTTTGTGCCCAGCATACCAACTTCCTGGATAAATGAGGGGGACCTAAAGGACACAAAAGGCCCCTCACTGTACGGGAGATTGGCTTCGGCCGTCGAGAACAACAACGTCGTCTGTGGCTGGCTGACATTGGCTACACGGATGCAAACACTGAAATGGTCAGACAAACAATGGGCTGGAACGGGAGATGCCAATACCACTGTGTGTAAAGACTCCCAATAACAGACTGGGATAGGCCAGAGCATGATTGGGATTCTAATGTGACCACAGAACATTTCTTCTAATGACGACAGGGAAACGGAAATAGCGAAACTCCCCATACAAAAACAACAAACCCTGACAGCGGTTTTGCTACACTCCATCTTATTGATCTAAGAGTTCAATGTGCCAAAATGTGCAGTTGTCATTTATCCAGCTAGAGTTATCCACCAACATCCACACAGGCCAGACTCCTCTCACCCAGCCATGCTGCTAAACACGTTATATTTCAAATAAGAACAAGCTTGCATTGTCACCTGAGGGACGGTTGTATAGGACAGGTTCTCACAACCCCCACCAACCAAGTGATGCATCCTCACCCCCTGCGGCAAGACTACATGGATGCAAGATGGTGAACTTTGATACCAAATAATTTTTACTTTCTCTTTTCAGGCTTTTTTACTTAGTTATTGGAGGCCAAGAGGTTATAATTTATTATTTCAAAAGAAAGGGATTCATCACAAAGATTACAAACATAATTCATTTGCACATTAGAAATAGATTTAAATCATAGATAAATCATCTGCCATTCCTCCCACTCAAAAAACGTTGCAACAGCCCAACCCAACCCCCAGGTTAAAGGGCACTACATAGATATTTGTTTTAGACTGTCACCTAAGTTTTGTTAACACGTCCTTGCAGATCAAAAGCTGATTCAGTCCAAGTGTAAATGACATGGACAGATGACAGACAGCACAGCGAAGTTCCTGTGCGTGACGCTGTAACTGAATCGCTTCGGTGTGATAAAGCACCGCTGAAAGACGTGTATGACTTTGGTACTCGACACCCATTAGTCACATCTGACTGTTATTGCAGATTTCATCCTGCTTGTCGGTTAGTTGGCGGCGCCGCGGAGGGGGATGTGGGAGCACTTCGCCGTGATGGCATGGTCAGTTGCACACCACACTCTCTCATCTGGACAGCCGGAAGGGGGGCTATGTGAGACTGCTGTTCATTGACTATAGTTCAGCTTTCAACACCATAGTCCCCACCAGACTGGCTGGCAAGTTGATTGAGCTGGGACTGAACACCCCCCTGTGTGCCTGGATCCTGGACTTCCTGACCGCCAGGCCCCAGGTGGTCAGGGTGGGTAGACACACCTCCAACCCCCTCACCCTGAACACAGGATCCCCCCAGGGTTGCGTCCTCAGCCCCCTACTGTACTCCCTGTACACACATGACTGTGTGGCCAGGTTCAGCTCCAACACCATCATTAAGTTTGCGGATGACACAGTGGTGGTGGGCCTGATCTCCAACAACGACGAGAAGGCCTACCTGGAGGAAGTTGCTGATCTGTCACTCTGGTGCCAGGACAACAGCCTCCTCCTGAATGTCACCAAAACTAAGGAGCTGATTGTGGACTTTAGGAGGACACAACAACAGAGGACGTACTCACCACTGGGGATTAATGGGACTACTGTGGAGAGGGTGAGCAGGTATAAATACCTGGGAGTCCACATCACTGAAGATCTGACATGGTCCACACACACTGACACTCTGGTGAGAAAGGCGAGGCAGCGCCTTTACCACCTCAGGCAGCTGAGGAAATTTAAAGTCTCCCGGAGGATCCTTCAGTCCTTCTACTCTGGAGCTGTGGAGAGCATCCTGACAGGAAGCATCACTGCCTGGTTTGGCAACAGCTCCGCTCAGGACAGGAAGGCTCTGCAGAGAGTAGTGGAACGACACTCCCCACCCTGCAGGACTTGTACACCAGGAGGTGCAGAACCAGAGCCTGCAGGATCATGAAGGATCCTCACCACCCCAACAACGGACTGTTTCAGCTGCTGCGGTCAGGCAAGCGCCTCCGTAGTCACGCTGCCAAAACAGAGAGACTGAGACGGAGTTTCTTTCCTCAGGCCATCAGGACTGTGAACTCTGACCTCACCAGGGCCCCCACCAAGACCCACACACTGCCCCTCTTATGCACACACACACACACACACTTAGGTAAAGACTACACATAATTTATATTATATTATACATACAATTTTCCCTTTTTTTACTATATTTTTATAAAGTGCTCTTATTGTAAATATTGTGTTGTTTTTTATATAGAGCTCTTAAAAACTGTGACATTGTAAATATTGTGTTGGTTATTGTAAATAGTGTGAACCTGTTATTTTGCACATTTCTGCTGAGCATTGCCACTTTGCATTTCACTACACACCTCGTGTGTGTATGTGACAATTAAACTTCTTGAATCTTGAATCTTGAATCTTGTCAGTGACAGTTGGGAGGAAAACCCCCGGTCTGTCAAGCCAAGCAGAAAGGAAGGAGGGGGAGCTAATGCTAAAGCCTGGTTCTGAAGGAGGCCTGTAATTACTGGAGAATTTTCCTCTGCCCTGCATCCCATCGCTGAGGACCCTGACATCACAGCAAAGCCTGACTAAGTGGGACGGTCACAGACAGCCCACATGACAGCCCGTGGAAAGGGGCTTGAAAGAGGAACTCGACAGCCTTTGCAAAACAGATATTGGACATGCCTTGCTGCAGGAAAAAAAGACTTTAGAAGGGGTAGAGGAGAGTCTCAACGAGGGAGGATTAGAGGATTTAGTAACGTGCAAACATGAAGCGAACAGATACGTTTGTGGATTCTGTTCAGGCACTAGGCGCAGATGTTCTCCGTCTGAAGCATGATGTCATCTGTAATACCAAGATATGTTATTACCCCTCATTCTCTCTGCCGTTCTCTTCATATGTCCTTCTCCTTTCAAGCCGTAGCTTCACGTTCAAGCAAGTGGCATCCTAGCTTGTTAAAGAGCTGCAGACTGAGGAAAGAGTTCAGTTCAAAGAGCCTTTTCCAGCTGTAGACCTGCTTCAAAATGCCACTTCTTGTGGAGATCGTTTGGAACAAGCAAAGGCATTTCCTCCTGGAGGCCCCCCTTCCCCAATATAAACCCACAACACTTCCCCTACAAGTCTCCACAGCCATATAGATTGAAGTTAGACTAACTAGCTCACATCCTCTTCACGTAGCCTGTGACCAATATCCATATGGTTGCACTGCATTAAAACAGATAAGAGTGAAGGACCTCTTTCTTGACTTCAGCTTGTAGAATAAGAACAAGGAATGAAATGGCTAGTCTGAATGAGAGTCTGGATGCTCTTCTTTCTTAAGTATTACTGTTTCCCACCAGGAATGCTTTGCAGAGATATTCTTCACCTTGTTCGTTTCCTTTCGCCTGCAAATCTCCTCTTGGCCGTCTTCCCCAACTTCCCCTCAAGTGAGTGTTATTCCATATGAACCAGCTTTGGAAAAGAAAATGTTCTTTTGGGTAAACTCTCAGAAAGAATGCATACCCTAAAAAAAAGGTGCAAATTATTTTGTCCAATAAACTTAAAAAAGAAATATTGAGAAATGTAACTGATTGATTGTAACTCATTACACTCTCGCTCTGTATAACAGCGTCAACTAGGCTAAATGCCAAAAATGCAACGTCAAGGTCTTCTTTCTGGACCACTTTGGTTGTGAGCGCTGACTTTCAAAATAAGTGTCATCCATGAACAGAGAACAACAGTAAGAGCATGTTTTTAAAAAATAAGTAAAAACAGTATTTTGCTACATCCCTGCATTCCTTATGCAGAATAACATTTTCCACAGTGAACGTAGCAAATGGATTTCAATCTCCTCGGTCTCCAAGGTCTTTGCCAGTTTGCGATGCATTGCCAGCTGCTCTTGCTAATTACCAATAATGACTTTGTGATCCCCGGTGCTTTAGCAAATCCTTTGAGATTTGGTATTATACAGGTTTTATGTGGGGGTGACTTTTGTCCTTGGGTCTTGAATGAAGCAGCCTAACATGTCATTTGGTAACTGTGAAACTCTAGTTACAATAAACCTCCATAACTAAAGTAGCAGCAGCTGCAATAAATAAGCTTGGAAGTGTAGGGGCAGATTTAGGTCAATTTCATACTGGGGGGATCAGTCTGAAGCGAAGTCTGCTTCACACGCCTCATTTCTTTTCCATCCACAAACACAGCAACACAACCCCCAGCCACCCTGTGATCTACCCCGTTCTCCAGGTGCTGACAGACATATCAATTTCCACACATCTAGCCGGTGTACCTCACTTTAGGCTAGCAACTACCTGTTAAGAACAACAGCTTAATCGGTTTCTCTGGAGTCTTCCAAAGTTGCACTACAGTGACACTCAGAAAAGCATCAGTGGCAAAGGTTGTCAGTCTAAACATAGATATTCACTCGCTTTTGGTGAGCAGTTGAGAGATTCTGCGTCCCTGACTGAACACTGCACCAACTTGTCATCTTCTCTGGACCTTTCAAGATAGAAAACACACCTTGGTTATTGGATGGACCTAGAGATTTCCTGTGAGTTCATCTGAATTGTAGTCACAAAACAAACCAAAAGAAGCATACATGAATCCAACACCATTCCTCTGTCCATCCTCAAGCTAGCCTTACCAAACTGAAAATGCTACAAACACTGTGTTGCTTAGGTTTACTCTTCCAACTAAGTCAAGCATGACCAAAGCAAGGAGTTTGCTGCAGGTCAGATATTTTTAAACCTTCAGATGTGATGGTGGCTCTCGGCCAAAATACAGGAGATAGTGGCATGCCACAAGCACACTGGACTAAAATGAATGTAAGGTGCATCCAGAGCAAAATAAAAAAGGAAACAACTGAATTTAGCAAAAGTTCCAACATCTGAGAGCGTGCTTTGATCATAAGTGGTTTATGACTGCAGTGATTGCAGTTCAAATCAATGTTAGCACACATAGCTCTACTGTGGACAGGCCAGGATTTCTCTTAAATCCTGACAAAGATTTACTTTGCATGACTGGCTTAGGATTACAAACTGCAGTGAGTCAAGTAGTAATGAAAGCTGTTGCAATAAAGAGCCCTTGAAATCCAGACTTTTTTAGGAACCTACAGGGGGTCAGATTGCAACCACAGAGGAACCCCAGATGAAGGTTCAGGGAGTGACAATAATTTCTTGAATTTCTATTGTATGGGTGCTTCAAGGAGTCATTAGGGGTATTTTTTCTAGAGAGGAACCCTATGGTGCCCTTTGGATTTTAGATGAACCTCTAGTTTTGAGGACACTCGACGATTCTCTTCACCTTCTGATCAAAGTGTTGAGCAACAGGTCAATCTGCTGTGCCTTCAGCATCAAATTGTTTTCCCTCACAATGGAGGTCACTTTGTACATCTGTTTAGTATTGCCATGAAGTTACAGCATGAGAAGGTTGTGTGAACAACCTCTACGACAGCATTTCATTAGTTTGATGAGGTGCTGCTGTCGAAAGAGAAACTTCTCAAATGACAGTAATCAGGGTGAGGAATTACCATCCAAACACTGGTAAACGTTGGCTGTGGCTGGGACGTTCGTCTGCTTTACCAGACAGACTGGCATGTAACCAGAACATCAGACCATCATCAGATCATTTGGGAGGAGGTAAAATTGTGAAAGGGGCGGGTGAAATCTGTCCTGATTGGTGATTCGACTGATATGGGTTTTTAAAGGGGATACGAATACTGATATTCGTGGATGCAGCTGCCGATAGCCAATATTTTGTCCCGATATTCAAGATCTTTACATTTTACATGCCAAAGAATTACAATTATTCAGTAACTTTGCCGGATTTCCTTCTTGTTGGGGTGGAAAAACATGAAACAGTATGCAGACCATCACAGGACACTAAAATTCACCATTAAAAAGCCACAGCTGATACATTGGCAAGCTGATATATCGGTCCAAACATTTTGGTGACGGCGGATCACTGAGTCTCGAGGAGAGGACATGGGTCAAGTCAACAAACGTTCCCGTTCGAAAGTTCAATCCATCTGATGGGGAAAACAGAAATCAACCAAAATGACAACGTTGCAGCTGCAGTAAAAAGTACATAATATCGGTTATTTAACAGCCGAAACGCCACAGAAACGACGTTGAGTGATGACATGCCAGCCTTTGTTCGACTAGCACAAACTTGACTGACCTATTTTCAGCTCCTCATCTCAATTCTGGTCTGTAAGGTAACTCCTGCCTGGCAAGTGTGAACTGCAAACAACCCTGCAGCCGCTTCATGGCACGCTGTCAAGGACCTTCACCCCCCCACCCAATCTCTTGTGCGTTGTGCATACGGGCCTCCGCTGGAATCGATCCAATTTCTACTCCCACTCAGGTGTATGATGCAAAGCACTTTAAATGACAGATATAAATGTGTGAAGTCTTTCTAAGAAGACCATAAAAGGCAATATAAAACAGTGTGGCTATGAGCGTGAGTGTTTTTTCGCCTTGGGCTTAGCGAACGGGTTCTGGCAGCCAGTCCTCATACATCTTACCCAAACAGTGTTTACGACTGAGCCGACAGACACAAGTGGCTGTGCTGTGGAGATTTTATGATGAAATGGGGAAGGAGGCCGGGGTGCTGTGGGGTGAGAGGACAGAGGAGGGTGAATCGTTACGTCAGCGGAGGCTGGAAAAGGGGGACGCTCAACGGCACCTCGACAAACAACGGGACGTGAGGGAAGGGGAATAAACTCGCCTAGCTTTCTAACTCTGAGGTTATTTAATGATAAAATGACGTGAGTAAAGCACATAATGGGCTATGATTAAAGTTGGGTGTCAATTTAAGGTATTTGCTAACTTTGCTAACTGTAGAGAGCATCCTGACAGGAAGCATCACTGCCTGGTTTGGCAGCAGCTCCGCTCAGGACAGGAAGGCTCTGCAGAGAGTAGTGCGTTCGGCCGAGCGCACTATTGGAACTACACTCCCCACCCTGCAGGACTTGTACACCAGGAGGTGCAGAACCAGAGCCTGCAGGATCATGAAGGATCCTCACCACCCCAACAACGGACTGTTTCAGCTGCTGCGGTCAGGCAAGCGCCTCCGTAGTCACGCTGCAAAAACAGAGAGACTGAGACGGAGTTTCTTTCCTCAGGCCATCAGGACTGTGAACTCCGACCTCACCAGGGCCCCCACCAAGACACACACACTGCCCCTCTTATGCACACACACATTCACACACTTAGGTAAGACTACACATAATTTATAATTTATATTACACATACAATTTTCCCTTTTTTTACTATATTTTTTTATAAAGTGCTCTTATTGTAAATATTGTGTTGTTTTTTTATATAGAGCTCTTAATAACTGACATTGTAAATAGTGTGTTGGTTTATTGTAAATAGTGTGAACCTGTTATTTTGCACATTTCTGCTGAGCATTGCCACTTTCATTTCACTACACACCTCGTGTGTGTATGTGACAATTAAAATTCTTGAATCTTGAATCTTAATAGTCGTTTCTATCATCTGTGTTTTTGAAATACTGACAGATTATTTCAGATCACATTTTCCAAAACTGACATAAATATAGAGCATTTTGGAACATAACCTTTATTTCATGCCCCAGCCCTTATGGTCTTTTTCTCCATGCATTCAGTGAAGCAGATAGAGTTACATTATTTACGTAACACATTACCTACAAAAGAGACTGATTGAAAGATAAACACTGCGTCCATCAGGCCGGGGGAGAGCAATGTGAAAAGGTCAGAAAGGTCAAAGGGCACAAGCTATGAATGCATCTTTGGAAATGTAATGGGAGAAACGGCAAAGAAGATGAAAAGAAACCAAGCGCCGGTCCATCATCTAACCTTTCAGGACCAATTCACCCTATAGAGGTTCATCACAGGAACATGGAAACTATGCTAGGAATATTATTATTGCCAGACTAAGTGACAATTACAAGCAGTTGTAATTCCAAATTTAATCACAGGGGAGGAAACTAAAGTCTAGGTCAGACTTCAAGACTGTTCAGATCTTGGCCAACGAGGTCAGTTCAGACAAAACGACTGAGAAATGCTTGACATGCCATCGGGAAGCCATTCATGCTCGGCAAAGGGGGCAAACATGGGGAGTCATACTCTACTCTTATGTCATTCAAAAACATTTTCCCCTTCATCAGGAATAGTTCACTGTAAATACAACTCCCTTCTATGGGGATAGGAAAAGACGGATTCCCCAGAATGTCCCCCCCAGGGATCAAGAGTGAGTCAGTGAGTGAGTGAGTCAGTGAGTGAGTCAGTGAGTCAGTCAGTCAGTCAGTCATTACTGCTAATTTTGTGTAGCATCTTTCACTAACGTGTACTTGCTTGCCTGTAGAGTTTGATCCAGTCATGTTGTGATTTTATACCATTTCATATGAGGTTGATTCCTCCATATAACATTGTATAGCAGCTTATCATTAGTGGAGCAAGTGGAGTTGGGAATCTCTCCTAATGTAAACTGAGTGGAAGCTGTTAAAGCAACTTCTCTTCCAGTTCACTCTTTTATTTCCTCTTTGAGCTAAACTCCCATTGGCTGTTGCCAGGATCACTCTCAGATTTCAGTCTTGGACCGATTCACACTACACAAGCCCGGCAAGACTAGACCAAACAAGTCAAACACGTTTGAAAATCTGTCAGGCTCGGCCTGGTCTGGAGTCATCAGGAGGCCTTGCCTCCAGTCTCACTACAGAGTAATCAGCACAGGCCGGTGGCGTCAATTGAATACGGTCCGGATGGTGCAGTTGGGCTCAGAACCAGCCTAGAAATGTAATGTGACCTAGCCTCAACATCTCTGGCCACAGCAGCTGGCACCACTCAAAATGTATCAGACACTTTTATATTATCTGCCAATTAGATTTATAGAATAGAGCAAAAAGCCAAATGATGGTTCGTGACCTGATGGATGGTAGCAGGGAAGAAGCCACAGGGGAAGTTTACCATCACTTGACTGGTGGCTGGTGTTTCTTTCACCCTGATGGGAAAGGCACTCACTGACTGCTCAGCATCCTCTTCAAAATCAGAACGACACTTTCTCATTTAATTGCCTACCACTTTCCCACTCATTCTAACGACTGTTTCAGTTGTTTAATAAAATCAGATGTGTATGTTTTGGTGTTTTATCTCTCTCCATTTATTATGTGATTATGTGTTGCGCTGCCACCCTGCAACCCATTTTCCCATTACACAGTGAAGTCGTCAACTTAGGAGGGAGCGTGGCTTCCCAGCCAGACAGGCACTCCTTGGCCCAGAAACCTCTGATGAGTGGAAGCTACATAATCACTCAGTACTCAGATCAATTATCAAATTAGCAACGACACAGTAAGAGAACAACGTCTCTGAAGAAATACTCCATGACGTAACATTTCATGTCTCTCAATCAGCTTCAGAATAAGCGTGACTGTGATTTCAGCCCTCTGAATTCAAATTGTTGAGTCTCTGATTGAAACATCGAGCCGGGTGTTGTTGAGTTGTGCATTATTTCCCTTTAATTATGAGTGGAAGCCTAGATGCTGAATCATGTTTCACAAGAAAGCAGACGAAGCGACTCGTTGGCACCAAGTTGTTTACCGTGCCCACAGCCGCAGTAGTTATGGGCGAGGCAATCACTCATCACTTCTGACGAGTCATCTAAATCAAGTGTAGTCATGCCCAAGTCGCTGTGGAGCAGTGAAGTGTGCTCACATAAGCCTATGAACTGTTTCAAACCTGTACTTAGCCTCTCTGAAAATGGTGACCTTGTCTGGAAGCAGACCAGAAAACTATTTGTGTGTCCATCAACCACAATAGCAATTGAATCCAAATATTTACCAGCCTGTTAGATTTTTTAGACTAGTATCTGATGGGAGGTTACCTGCCGAGGCGTTTGGCTGCTGGCAATTCCTCAACCAGTTTGG
Organism: Hoplostethus atlanticus; assembly: GCA_034670405.1. NCBI lineage: Eukaryota > Metazoa > Chordata > Actinopteri > Trachichthyiformes > Trachichthyidae > Hoplostethus > Hoplostethus atlanticus. Next base: position 552,130 of record JAXDDX010000042.1, on the reverse strand, counting down.
AAGAGACTTACTTGCAAGCCTCCCATCCTCAGTCCATCATAGTAATGTATAAAAGGCCAGGATTTGACCTCATGAAATACATCCTGCAACTCTGATCAACAGGGACATCTGAACGAAATGCACTTGAAGATGAAGACAATTGGGGCAACGTTGAGCATATCACCAGGAACATCATCTAGCACGTTCATGAATTACGTCCTCGTTCAAGGTCAGTAGCGTAGCCACTTCTTTCATTACAACCAAAAGGTCCCACACGAAAAAGGGTTTTGACACCACGACTTTATTGACAAAGTGTGTAGAACCAGTCTAGAATTTAAAGCTAGATGTATGGTTTATAATCCAGATTATTCTCCTGGATATTGGGATCATGATTCTGAATCTTGTTGAGTTGAGGGACAAAATTATTCTACTGCATGTTTGACATCTTACATCAACACCTTGACTATTCCTCATCTCAGCCGACAGTCGAAATGAAATGAGATGTTTTGAACTTCCAATACGCCAATGTGCTCATTAGTTGAGGAAAGTTAAATTGTGATTATCCTCCATTAACTGCGCTACGATACTTAAACTAGAATTATACTGACACTTTTCTGACACTCAAATATGATGTACTGATCAATCCAAATCTTGTCATTTCACAGATAAAAAGAAAAAAAAAAAAACGTTGGTGAAAACGCTCTGAAGTGAGATGTAGCACTGGCACGCCAAATCAATGTCCTTCTGTTCAGCCTCCCCCTATGACCCGGGTTCACGCCCACATTTGGCGCGATGCCGTCCTCAGATCAGGCGATAATGAATCGGTCGAAAATAATTCATTTGCAGCAACACAAAAGGAGGGAGGGACGGCCATGTAGAGAGGCAGATACAGAAGGCCTCAATGAGCAAGCACAAAGGCTGCGATCCCCATCACGGGACCGAGCGCCGCATCGTACCAGCATTCTTTCTAGGGTGCTCGAACAAGACAACAAAGGGACACAATCCGCCTATTCATCACCAGTACAGTATGCTAATAATGTGGATGGGATGTGTTCTCACCACAATCTGCAGGCAGGCAGGGAGGATCAAATGGGTCATGCAAAAAACATCACCAAAAGAAGAAGACCTGCTTTGACTGATATGCACCCATAATGTAGAAGAAAGACATCTAGACCGCTACTAGTTTCATTCACATTGCAATGACTTTCCATGTAAGCGGTACAGAAGCCGTTTAGCCTACTGCTCGTCAGTGTATCTAAGCGTTTCTATACCCACTGTCAGCTGTATTACATGCCAGTACAATAAGCTATAGATACTTATATTTACCTTCTCAGGCTTTGCCTTATTGTATTCTCAGTAATGAAGCATCACTGCTGAAGAAGGATTTCAAATCTACTTCCCAATCTGCTCCAGCATACCACGTGATGGACAAATAAATAAACTCAGCGCTTTGCACTGATAAGACTGTTTTGCAAATTTCTAGTAATGCAAAGGGCCAAAAGCAGTGCTTGGTGAATGCACGGCGCCTCTCCAGATTACAAGGACAAGGTGAAAAGGCCACATGTTCACTGTGAACACGGCAGCTGTTTGCATGGAAATGGTGTTTGCGTTTCTCCTGTTTACATGATCTGTGGCTCGTCTTGGTCAGGGAGTCGCTGCAGCCGAGGGTGAAACCTTACACTGCTCTCACCTCTCCACCCTTGGCTTACAGAGCCAGACTACAAAACCTTGGGTAAACGTTTCAAGATTTTGCTGACAGGAGGCAAACTGTGTGTAGTCAGCATGTTCCATGACAAACTTTTTTTTGTTTTCTGACAGGCCTGCTTCACCTAAAATGCACAGACAATACCCAGAGGGCCGGGCAGCTGTGGCGCTCAGTCGGGCTTGTTTTTAAGCGTTCTGTGTGATGAAGGTTAAAAACAATGCATGCCAAACACAGGGAACCACTCTGCAGCACAAAGGTTGTAAACCACCGATGCTTAGAAGATGGAGGTGACCTTAATTAGCTGAGGCAGGAATGAATTACAGCCTTGCTGTTGACGTGCTTGTAAAAGTGCAAACATAGGAAGTGAAAGCAGCGAGGCAAGGTCCTCCTATTAATTAGAAAAAAGCAGCGATATCTTTTTCCGAGAAGTTGCCAACACATGCAAACGTGGGCTGTTTGATTTGTATGCTCAGATGTCAATATGCCAGCCATGTAGTGTTGGTGCTCTGGTGAATAGACAAGGTCTCCTGTGGGCTACTATACGGGTTTACCTGATGACAAGGCATGTTCAAGAGAGGAAGTCATCTGTTGAATGAGCGGACGCTGCTCAGCAAGTACCGCGACTGATCAGACGGGGAACAGCTAGCCTGCTTTCCTTTAAAACGTCAATATGCAGCGACCATGAAATGACTTATCAATGATGCCATATCACCTGTGTTGGGGTAATGTGTTACTTTATAAGTTAGCATACTCAGATTACTTTGGTGAAGAGTAACTTAATGAGTCAGTTTTTCAATTCTCATAATGCGTTTTTTAGTTACTTTTATTTTTCTTCCATATCGTTTCATTTTTAGCACAAATTTGAAAAGAAAGCAGAAAAAGTGAAAATCCTGCAGCATCTCGTGCCGACCACATGATGATCTACCATTACTTCTCAGACTCTTTGTGCAATTATCAAACATTTCAAAACTTTCTATATTTTCAGACTTTCCAGCCCTGCGTAGGAACCATGTACAGAAAAGAAGGGAAGACCAAGAGCATTAGCAGAGCATGGGTGAAGCGCTCACAGATGCATCCTGTTCCTACATCTCATTTCTGTGTTCCTCTGCGAGATGGCATCGGCTCAAGAGAAAAACCACAGAGGGTAGATTTAACTGGAGGGAAATGACTAAGTTCCTGCTGATCATACGAACTGTCCTCCTCTGAAGATATGTCAATGGAAAAAAAAATAACCATGCACAGTATCGAGGCAACTTTCGAACATGAAAAGGGTTTTCATTTACAATATTTCAGATGGTATTGCCTTGTTTTTGAACCATGGCACATGATGATTCACAGGAGCTTTCGTCTGGCTCTTCTCCGGCAGACCAGTTTTGCTTTCAGGGAATCTCATGCTTTTCATTAAACTGGCACAGCTGCTGAATAACAGTTGACTAAGGCAGTGGGAGATGAGCCTCTGGGAAACATCCCGTGATTCATCGAGTACCTGGAGAGCAGACACAAAAAGTGACCCAGTGCCAGACGCTGCCAAGCTGTGGCTTTGCAGACCCTGGCACCACCCTGCATGCTGATGAATGTCCCTGCCCTTGCCTGGCTGCCCTCTGTGAGATGACAACAGGATAGCCAGTAGGGCAGGAAAGTAGTGATTCATTTATACTTTAATGGTAACCGTGGTAGTAGAGCCACAGAGGGTCACCGAGAACGTCCACAAACGCACCGTGCACAACTAGAAAAATGTAACTACACACCAGGGGCTGCAGAAGCCACAGATGCGTTCATTGGCTTGTCGGAGCAGTGAGGCGGGATCTCCTCCGTTCTGGCAACTCATCCAAGATGGACCAATTTAAAGAGATGTTAGCGGATCATGTTTGTCACTCCCGGCATCTCTATGACCCATCTTACAAAAGTTACAAACATTTTTACCATGGATTCCTGGCAAGAAACCACCAAGAAATTCTGCAATCCAATACTGACAGCAGAAAGTGAAAAACCCTTAGGGACACATTTGTTGAAACAAAGAAAACGCTAGCTAAATAAAAGAAGCACTGGCATCATGGTGTAATCATAGAACATAATACTATAAACGGCCAGGACGCTGCGCTGTAAATCAAGCGTGTTTGATCACACCTACAAAAACATATTTATCAGGATAATTCGACCCATTTGTCACGATAACGATAATCAAATCGCTCAAATGTAAGGGCACAGGAAGCTCTACATGTAGGGTTGCCATTATCAGTCTGTCAGATCTCTATCAGTCTGGATTTTTTAGAGTTGTCCTCTTGTCTGAAGTGTATGAATCGCCTCGCCTCTATTCCAATAAAAAAAGAAAAGGGCACGCTTGGCCGAAACCTGTGGCAGAATCAGGTAAATGCCATGTTCCAGGAAGTTGTTCTGCAGGAAGACAAAAGGTAGCAGTTTAATACTGGGAAAGGGTGTATTATTTATCAAATGACCGTGTCCAGTAAAGGTGTTTCAGTAAATATCCGGTTTATGGCCCGGCCCTAATCTGAACCTGAGTGGAAAACTTCACTCTGTTGCATTTGGTTCCTTTAGGTTCCCCCGGCCCAATGAGAAGTGAACCAGGGCTTGCAAACAAAAGTCACATGGCCTCACAACTGGCTTCAGCTGAGCATGAAGGACTTGTCTCTGCTCTTGGCTGTAATTTCCCATCAGTTAAGAACACATGAAGAAACAGCTGAAAAGTGATGATTTAAGGAACAAAATTACTGTACTTTTGGCATCTGACATAAACAGTGTCAGACTTTATGTGAGGAGAATGTGTTGACATTGCCTACGTACAATTACATATGATGAGCAAAGGTCACCGTCTAACCTTGTGCTCTTAGTGGTGCATGCAGCCACAGACACTTCACAAGATTACATGATGACACAGACTCATGACTTGATGCTTGTGGGAGGTTTTGTTTTTTTTGGCCTGGTGAGATCACGTCTACCGCCTCACACTGCTGTACGTTTACAGCGTTGCGCAACCTGAAGGGCCGTTTTACATTACATTCACAGTTTAAGCCGTTAGCCAACTTGCAAAAGAGTGATCATGGGTCACTGTCGATAATGACATTAGTGTGCAAGGGGTACAGTACCAGTGCCGCTGGCACAAATATAGTTATTGTTAATGTCTGATCACCTCATGCTAGATACACCCATGCAGCTCTGTGCTTTCTGCATGTGACCCCGATTCCCCTCCACCCACCCGCTCCCACCGGAAATCTTCCAAGTCCATGTCTCAAGGGCAGCTTCAAATGAATATATAGTGAAAAGCATTTCGCCATTTGGGCTAAAACAGCCATTACGGCAAACCTTGAAATCAGATGACAAATGGAAGTTTCCTCATCGTCTCCCTCTCCGGCTGTGCATGAAGAGCAGTCTCATTTCTACGTTCTCTACACAAGGCTTTGGGGGGAAATGCTGGATATTTCTACTGCCTCTGATAAGGCTGTCACCATGCTCAAAAGCTGAATTAGACCAGCAGCCATTGTAGAAGTCACCCTCCATGCATGTATCCTGTATGCATCATGTATTAGTACTGGTGTCAAATCTTGTTTTACTGATAGAACCAAATTAGTACATCATGACACAAAACTAAAGTATCTCAACCAACTAGTTAGCAGATTATTCCTTGTAACTCCTGATATTTGAAAAGAGTAGAACTTTGTTTCCCCCCATAATTCCTTATGGGTATGAAGGCAAAAAGCAGTAGTAAAACGTACAACAGTCACATCTTGACTATTGACATAAGAGGACTAGACAGTTTATGCTGAGGGCAATCTCCCCAGGGGAGCAGCTGAAGCAGGATATACGTTGCAACTGTATGGGGGGAAAGTAAAACATTTTAAATTGAGAAACAAACTAAATCCCTGGTGTCCCAGTTCGCACCCAAGCATTCAAAGAGGAAACTGGCCTATTTCGATCACTCTACAGATAGTTCCTTGGAGAAATAAGCAGATGTTGAGCAGAGGCCCAGAGTGCAAACCGATTACACACCCATATAAAACAGAACAAAGTTGGAGTGGCTGTTGAGTCCGTGTGAGTTAACGATATTTTCTCCCAACAGAACATGGGCGGGTGTGTCCCCGGAATAATGGTGCATACTGTTGTACTGTTAAGCGACATACCCTCTGCAATAAGCTCCTCCACGGTGACTTGATATCGGCCAACTGCAAACACTTTCCCGAAGTAGTTGCTGACTCCGGAGCTCGAGCCGGACCCGGACGCCCCTCCGAGCCCGCCGCTCTCGGACTTTGGCATTCTGGAAAACTTCTTCATTCTCGCTTTCGGTCAACGGCCCCGCAAATACAATCCCCGGGGAAGTGAACTACACAGTCAAAAATTAACTTAGTTGTATCCGACGTCCCCTATCTACTTTTAAATCTTTTCTTCTCCTGCATGCTCCGCGACTGGTTCTTCTGGAGGAACTACTTGCTCCCGGGTGACATGACAAGAGCTAGGTGTCACGATGGGGTAATGTTTCCCGGGCTGACTCGCAGATCACGTACCGACACTGCCAGGGTGAGGGTGACAGCATCCACCCCGACCCGGAGATGACAGCGAAATCGCCAAAAAAAAAAAAGCCTAACCGAGATGGGTTCGTTAGCTAAGATGACACATCACGCTAGCTGGCTGCAGCTGTAGCTAGCATGCATGGACGCAGGCGTTGCACCCCGCAGTCTGCAGTCAGGTCGGTGGCAGACGCTTCAACAACAATGACTGGTGCGGGCAGGGAAGAAGCACAACAAAGCAGTTGGCACGGTACCCGGTGCTATGAACACCTTGCGCGGCGTTATCCCGGGCAATGCTTCCTTCTCGGTGATACATCCAACTCGACAGCCCCGAGAAACAGTGTATTCAAACCCGCGACTTGCCCACTTCACTCGGGCAGTGGCTAGTTAGCTCGCTAGCTGGGTAGTTAGCGTGTTGGCTAACAAGCTTAGCTAGCCACAGTAATTCTCACCAAAATCGCGAGCCACCCCAAATGCAGGCAGGTATAAAAAGTAAGCGTCCGGTCTTAAAAAACGAGCGGTCGTTGCTTATCAGAATTCCAAAATTCAAATCAAAATTCTGCTGCAAACTGGTTTTCGGTTGGTTCGTTACTCATTTATGGTCCCCGTGAGTCTCCCTCCGTGTCATTTTCGCTGGGCTAACGTTAAACTTGTAACTCTCGTGACTCCCAGCACAAATAAAGTGGGTGGTTTGTTATTACCCAATGAGAGTGACAACCTAACCTGGCGTGGCCCCGCCCCCTTCTATTGTTATGATTGGTGTAAGACGAGCACACGCAGACAATGCTCATCTCTGATGGGGCGGCGTGAGTGACAGTCTGCGCGCTCACCCCCTCTCCCGGTTTGGTTGAGGAAGATCACAAAAGAATGCATGGGGGGAACAAACCTCAACCTGCACTGAATTGATCTATCGATCCTCAGCCACACTGATCACCTTACTCATTAAAACCCCCATCATATGTTTCTTTGTTCTGCACGTAAAGCACACCTTGCTCCGGGAGGTTTCTAGTCTCTTGTGGCAAGTACTTCCTCAGGATGGTTAAATTGACCTGGTTGTTAAATAAGTGTGGTTTACTACAAACACAACCTTCATTTTAAAGATCTTCTGCAGGGGGAAAACAAAAGATGTTCACCAGACGCAGCCCTGAGAGGAAGTGGTGTGACAGCTGCCTCCACTGTCTGAACTGCAGGCTTTGTGAACAAAGGTATTTGTGTAGGCTGAAGCTACCACAAGGTCTACATACTCCATTCCTCCACAGCCTAACCATGAACAGTATCACCCACAAGTCCCCACTTCCCTCTACGTATCAGTTGCTAGCAGAAAGAGAAAAAATAAAAAAAATAATTATAATTATAATTATAAATAATATAAATACAACTTCTGCTGGTGACTGATAACAATATACATATTGAGGTCAGTGGTTATAAGGGAAGCACATGGCTGAGACTCAGATTACATAAGAGATGAAGAGCAGAGAGGATCACGTGACTCTAAACTCCATGTCTGGACACATCCTGTTCCTGCAGGGGGGTCTCTCTCCTGACACACTTATTGTTCTCTGTCCCTGAAGTGTATGCTGCCACCTGTTGGTGTTTGTCTACAAAGATACACACAACACACACATGTGCACGCGCGCGCACACACACACACACACACACACACACTGACACTCTGGTGAGAAAGGCGAGGCAGCGCCTTTACCACCTCAGGCAACTGAGGAAATTTAAAGTCTCCCGGAGGATCCTTCAGTCCTTCTACTCTGGAGCTGTAGAGAGCATCCTGACAGGAAGCATCACTGCCTGGTTTGGCAGCAGCTCCGCTCAGGACAGGAAGGCTCTGCAGAGAGTAGTGGAACTACACTCCCCACCCTGCAGGACTTGTACACCAGGAGGTGCAGAACCAGAGCCTGCAGGATCATGAAGGATCCTCACCACCCCAACAACGGACTGTTTCAGCTGCTGCGGTCAGGCAAGCGCCTCCGTAGTCACGCTGCCAAAACAGAGAGACTGAGACGGAGTTTCTTTCCTCAGGCCATCAGGACTGTGAACTCTGACCTCACCAGGGCCCCCACCAAGACACACACACTGCCCCTCTTATGCACACACACACACTTAGGTAAAGACTACACATAATTTATATTATATTATACATACAATTTTCCCTTTTTTACTATATTTTTTTATAAGTGCTCTTATTGTAAATATTGTGTTGCTTTTTATATAGAGCTCTTAAAAACTGTGACATTGTAAATATTGTGTTGGTTTATTGTAAATAGTGTGAACCTGTTATTTTGCACATTTCTGCTAAGCATTGCCACTTTGCATTTCACTACACACCTCGTGTGTGTATGTGACAATTAAACTTCTTGAATCTTGAATCTTGAAGGGAGACTGCCCTTCAACCACAGGACCAAAGGCAAGCATCCGCCCTGCTGAAGTGCCCTTGACCTTTGACCTCCCCGTGGAGGGGGGCCAAGGATAAACAAACAAAAAAAGAAAATCTCTCAATGGGGATCAATGAAATGGCGCGTGCGCACACACACACACACACACACACACGCACATACACAATGGTGCAGGTGTTTCCTGTTCATTTGGTCAAGTCAACTTTATTTATTTGTCCCTTTAAAACAAAACCAGTTTGTACCAAAGAGATTTATAAAATAGGTAAATTACAAAACAGGGAAAAACATCATTCTTTGTTTTTGATGAATCCCCATTCATTCATTCATTCATTCATTCATTCATTTAGTCATTCATTCATTCATTCATTCAAGTTCTGAATTAAATTAAATTGAACGGGAGTGAATTGAAACATAACATTAGATCAGATCAACTTTATTAGTCCCCAAAGGAAAATCTGTCTTTGTCTCAACACTTACAGTACAAATACAATACATGCAGTCTCTTCCATCCTCACACAGAGAGCCCTGGAGAGGCAGACTGGTGGTCCACTACTGAACGTCAGACGTCTGAACGGAGACTCTTTGAAGGGCAGACGTTGTTTAATTGACTTGGGAAGAATACAATAAAGGCACTTCATCGACAAGCTTACATTTCCTGAATCCATGTCGAGAGGGGTAACATTTCTGGACCCGAGTTCTGGACTGTTACACTTGGCAACACACACAATTTTGAGTGTGGATTGCAGTGAGCGAACGAACTTGGCCTACATTTCCTACCACTCCCCCGGGACTGTCATCTTCACCACTGTGCTCCTGGGTCCTAGCTCTGAAAACAGATCGTCTCGTAGTAACACGTTAAAGGCTTCATGCAACAAAACCAGCCTGCTCTACCCTTACAATCAATAACCATACTCATCCTATTGGACAGTTTAGAAGACTTTACAATAAAACACAGCAAATGTAAAAGTCCCTAAAGGATTATTACAGCGATATCAGAGGAATATTATAGTGATAGAGATATAAATACCATAAATTACAATAAGGCCACTATAAACTCATGATTAAATAACACTAGGAACACTATACTAGGACTATCACAGTGATACCATAGGAGATTAAAAAAAAATACCATAAAATACAATAGGATCACTATAAACTCAGTACTGAGTGCAACACAAACATTACACGTTCCTATAGTAATATTATAGGAATATTATAGTGATATCATAGGAGAGAAATAAAAATACCATAAAGTACAATAAGGTATAAAACTCAGTATAGAGTCCCACATATATATATTGAGTGCCACTGGCATACTATAAGTTACTATAGGAATATTCTAGTGATACCAAGATAGGAGACAATAAGATCACTACTGAGTACCACAGGAACACTATACGTTACTATAGGAATATTATAGGAATATACTGGAGCATTATAGTGGCCATAGGAGATAAACAACACATTAAGTACGATAAGGTCACTGTAAACTCAGCATCGAGTACCACAGGAAGTTATTATAGGAATATTATAGGAATACCATAGAAGATAAAAAACACATAAAGTACAATCAGGTCACTGTAAACTCAGCATCAAGTACCACAGGAACACACATATGTTACTATAGGAATATTATAGTCATTTTTTCTGAGGATTTATGGCACTGATATCCCCTCAAACCACGATATCATACCACACACACACACACACACACACACGCAGGATGTGATAGGGAGTTGTCTGAGGATAAAGATGTAGGCTGGCAGCCTTTCCTCCCTGTTTTCCTTCAGCAGAGGGGAGGGAGGGGAGGGGGGGAGGGAGGGAGGGAGGGGAGGGCTGCGGAGTGAAGGACTCTGGGTGATTACTTGGTTTTAATGAGGAAAACGTCTTTGCCTTCAGGCTCTCATCCACCTCAATAGGCTGTGAGTGACTGGCTAGCCTCAGGCCTCGCCATCAACCGAGGCTGAGCAGGGAGGTGCTGCAGAAGGAGAATGGATGAGTGCAGATATTTGATTCAGAGAGGAGAGGAAGTTGAGGGTTTAAATCTGAATCAAACATCGAGAGGCTTTTTTGAAACAGAAGAAACTTGTTTTTCTAAAGCAGAGTGTGTTTTTGCTCTATTGAGACTGACAGTAGGAAAGCAGAGGGACATCAGAAGAAGACAACGTTATAGTGTTATATATAGTGTCACGATATCTCAGTATCGCAATTTCATCTATTAGTCTATTAAAAGACAATAAATGAAAGTGAATTCTCGTCCAGCCCTAGTAAACGTTAGTTATGGATCATTCATGCAGGATAACTGCTACCCCTACGCCATGCCTTGCTGAGAGATGAGAGTCTTCCAGGTATTCCCAAGTCTACGCCCCTTTTTGTTCTTTTCCAAAACACTACTATAGACAGTACATCTCCATTTTAGTTCATTCAAGTTCATTCAGCATCTTTAAAATATAACAGACTCTGTAGAGGAACCGTGAGATACCTTGCTGTAAAAGGAGACAGAAATAGTTTTCCTTTTTTGCAACAATCGTTTTGTTGGTTTTCAAATGGTGAATATCTCCTTTTGCAATATATTGACAAAGAGGCGTGTGGACCCCTCTGGTGTTCTGGTAACTTCACTGAACAAATCTGTAATCTTCCTTCTGACTGCTGAATGCGTCGCCTGATAGCAGCACAACATTTCAGCCAGGAAGCCACGTTAAGGCTGCACACCATATTTATAAATCCATTACATCGCTGAGCGTCTCCGTCTCCACGAGGCGTCACTAACAGCAAGGCTCTTGCAAATGAGATGTATTGATTTCTTTGCAGCCTCTCTTCCCTATTGGATGAATTAGGCCCGTTTCAGCACCGTGCATTGTTTTCCATTTGCACGTCTGTCACGCTGTTCAGAGGGATGTGTCAACATCGAGGTCAGATAGTTCTCTCATACTCTCTCATACTCTTAAATTGTGGATGTTTGCTTTAATAAAACATAAGTCAAAATGTCACCTTCTCGTCTTGCCAGGTCTGCTGTGGGAGCTGTGGCCCTGAGCGAGGCACTCCTCACTACTGGTTGCAGTAATTGTAGGCGACATTACCCAGAGTATGAAAACCTTTTATTGAATCAAAAGTTGTAGATTCATAACTTCTAAAAACATATTTTCAATACCTTCAATCTTTCATCGTCTCTAGCAAGTGTCCGCCTGGCAAACTTCCCTCATGTCCTGTGTGAACAAAATAAGAAAATAAATCTTCTGCCTTTTTGTTGAATTGTGTCCATTTTACCAATCTGGCAGGTTCAGACAAATCGTTAAAATGAACTAACCTTAACTAACTAACTAACTACCCCTCAGCCTCGGAGCCGCTCAAGGTCTCATTTTTACAATAATGCTATTTACCAACAGTTACCTGACATCCTGTGTGCTAAAGCGTTAGCATCACACCAGACAGAGCGATCTACCGGAGACACACAGAGGATGTTGGGGCCAAACTAACAAAAAGTCAGTGTAATCCTTTTTTGTATTTTTCTTTTGTTTGTATTTTATTTTTTTATTATATATTTAAATTATTGCTCTGCCTGTTAAAGCTCTCAGCTGCAGTGTTGAGAACATCTGGATATTCAAGAGTTTCACTAAATCAGCTAAATGTCTAAAATGTAAAATGTTAAATCATAACAGCAAGAAAATAACAACCAGCTGCGCTCCATCGATTCACCATCACCCGTTCTGAGGTCCTGTTCCTGCTACTGCCTGGAACAAAAACTGTTAGCAGTAGTAGTTTGCTGTCAACCACATCAGTTGAAAACCCGCTGCCAGTTGAATTACTGTGTTGTAACATTAAAAAGACAATAAACATCTTCAACCTCATACGTGGCCCGTTAATCCACAATGTTGCACCAGTTGCACAGAACTGTCTGCAGGTAGGAAGGTGGGCAGCTACAGTGGCTGCCAGTGGATGAGGACCATGAAGAAACACAATAAACAACAGACTGATAGCGTCTCCCCATTGGCAAAGTTTCCCAACGTATGGTCCAGGGACCGCTGGGGGTCCTTGAGAGGTTCCTGGGGATTCCACAATAAAATGAGGACTAGGGACCGTCATAAAGGTTCAAACCCCCTCGTATTTTGGGACTACAGTGCCCCCTGCTGGAACAGTCAATTCACTCCAAGACCGTGAGTGTGTCAGTATGTCAGAACAGAAATGTTAAGAATGAACAAGACCACCAGCAGTGATTCAGAGTTGTTTATTGATGCTGGAAGCTACAAGGAGATTAACAAACTAATAGACAGCAAATGAGAAGCAACAAGATTAAAGTGCCACAACGTACTTCCACTGAGTTTAACTAATTTTAACTTTAACTGATTTTAACTGATTTTAACTAGGCTTTGATTTACCTTAATCTGTCTTTTATTCTTTTTATTCATTCCTTATTTCTTCTGGTCCCTTGTTGTAATTATCTTTATTCCATACTGTATGTTATTTCTTTTGTATTTATGTGAATTTACTATTAATATTTTCGGATATTTTCAGATTTTCATTAAGTGCAAACTCATCGTGACTGTACAGATGAAGCCATTGCAGAAATCCCTCTTTTTTTAATGGATGGTTGATACACTACTGCTGCACTTTGGCTCCACCCCTGAGAGGAATCGCTTTTTAAAATTAACTTTTTCTCTCTTTTCAGCCATCAGCAGTTGGAATGGTCTGGTAACTAGTGGGCGGAGAGATACTAGAGTTTGGAGTGTTACTAGTTTGGTTTTATCCAATTGATTGATGCAGGATCAATACAGGAAGAGGGATGGTCAACATAGTATTCACAATATGTTTTCATAGGTTTTAATACACTGGGATAAAGCTATCTGAGAAGTGTTACAGTGAAGTTTTTTTTCCAGGTGTTTTGGTTGGAGAAGTGGACGCTCGGGTTGATAAAACCGACATTAAGATGAGAGAGAGATAGAGATGACATGAGAGGGATATAAGTGGTGAGATGTTTGAGAGGGTGAGATGTCATGGGAGTGCTGCTAGGACTCATCATCTCCTCCGCAAACCTTTAGCAGAGTCTTTTCATACTTCCCATGGCAATCGGACTGAAACGACACACAAACAGAATTCGGTATGAACACTTGAGCTGGCGAGCCGCTGCGTACCGGCGAGCTACATGTTTAAAATCAATCTTTGATGCTCTGCAGGGCCCCAGTGAACTGCTGCAGGCTTTTTGCTCTTCTTTCATAATTTCATACAATGGCCATCTTTCAAAGACGTTCGCTCAGAGTAAACAAGTTTGAATTAGTAGTTAGAAGATGAAGCACAGTAGATTTGAAATGGTGGAATCAGAAAGAGTCAGTGCGCCTACAGTGAGAGTCATAGCGGAAGCAGGTTTCTTCTTGGCCTGGGATGGACCGCTAGCTAGTCGTCCCCTCCACAGATGGCCTTCACACAGTCCCCTTGTTCGCCCGACAGATCTGACTGGAGGACACAGCAACACAACCAAAGGAAGGACACTGACTTTTTTTTGTCTACCGGCCACACCGGCTAGTACAGCCCAGGATTTGAGATTTGAGATTTCTTGGAGGCGGAGCTGCTCTGGAGGCAGAAATAATCTCATTGGTTGAGTTAACCCTCAGTGGGCGGAGCCAAAGAACCACAGTTTTGCAAGTGCAAGTTAGCTAGCTGGCAGAAATGGAAGGAGGAACTCTGGTCGAAATATAAATGACTAATATTCCTTCATCACCCTGACATTCATGAACTTGGATGGTCAGCTAGGCTAGCTAACTAGCTAACTAGCTAACCTAGATAAGTATATTGTATTTCTTCAGTTAGCACGAGGCTTCATGACATTAGCTCCTCTCTCAGCTCTAGTTTTTTCCACTGGGCTTCAGTCTAACGTTCAGTCTACACCTGAACTCAGTTGACCTAACCTGCTCCATCTTTCATGCTTCAAGTCTATTTTTCTTTGTACCACATTTAAAACCCCTTGCTAAGGCTTTTCAACCATTTAAATACCAGTATCTTGGTGTATTTTCTCTAATAACCAGACGATAGTGGAGAATGAGCCCATTCACCAATATACATCTTTTGAAAAATAAGTTTATTTTCCATTTTCCTTTCAGTTTAAATTATTATATATATATATATATATATATATATATATATACACACACATCAGACTGTCGAGTGAATATTCCTATTGATGCTTTTATATCCATTTTAACTTTTAATTACATTCCTGTTACAGTGGGAGCTTTTGCAATCTCACTTTTCCTTTCCAAAGCTAACAATAAAGAAAAATCTCTGAAACAGCGATTCAGAAGAAAAATAAATAATCACTTCTATGAATGGAAACTCTGTGTGAGAGTTGCATGCTGGAGAAAGGTTGCCTCTTATTTCTACCTCCACAGCAGCTCTGCCTCAGATTGTATGACTAAAAGTCCAATCTGATTTTAGGACCTCCAAATGATGGCTGGTTACTCGCCAGAGAAAAACACAAACTTTACTTTACATCACCTGGTTGCATTTGCCTCTCGGGGTTCAGCAGGTAGGCGGGGTCTTTGTTTGTTTTGTGTAAATTATTGGACCAGGAGTGGAGACCCCGCCCACCTGGGCTGCCACGAGTTGCAAAATAACATGCCACAGAGAACATGCCCAAAGCATTGTACACTCTAAAAAATAAATAAAAAGGGATTGGAGGAAGGGATTCTCCTAGGGAGGGGGAGCAGGTAACCATGTGTCATGGAGGGACGAGAGGTTTTCCTTCCAACCAAACGCTCCACCAGGTGGTTTCACTGGTTAACGCAACTTCAAACAGAGAGGGGAACCTGGTGTAGCGTTTGGTTGGAAGGAAAACCTGAAGGCACATGGTTGCCTGCCCCAGATGGTTCCTTGAAGAACCCCTTCATAACAGGTTCATGAACCATGATGAAGAAATATCTTCTTTAGTTCTTTGGCTCCCTTTGGGTTTTAGGTAGCTAGCTGATGAACTAGTTTTTAGAGTGTACAATAATACTTCATTAAATGAATTAATCTCTTAAATGTTAGTGATAAAATAAAGTGTGTGACATGAAGAGAAACCGAGGTATTCAGGCGCCTCTTCATTTGACACAGTTCAAGTGATTCAGTAGATTAGTCAGGAAATTTGGACTCTTTATTATCTATAATTATTTGGCTTATTGGCAGATACCAATGCCAAGTCTGTGGTAGATTTCAACCCATGAGATCACATTTCGACTAGCAAAGCTCTCATGACCCATAAAACCTCAGGCAGGTTCATTTACAGAAGCCAAAATGAGACATACGATAAAAAAACAGCTTTAAACTCCAAAGAGTGGATACTTGTGTGCAGTGGTACCAAGCGAGGGAGTCCCTTACCTCGATAGCGGAGTGCAGGGAGTAGCTGTAGAGCTTCTTGAACTCGGCCCTGATGTCCAGCAGGTCGATCTCAGACCGACTCACCATGATGCGGTTCAGAGTGGCCTCGTCGGTTCCACCGCCCTGACCACCAACACACACATCCGTCAAGGTGAATAACGAAGCCTGAGCCTGGTTTTGTTCTTAACGTGCAATAGCCAGTGTAAAAGTCCTCCTTGATGCATCTGTCCTGCGTTACTACTGCAGACAGTTCTTTATGAAATGCTAGTGCAGTAGAAACAAACACTAGTTGTTACCAGACCAGTCCTCGAAAACAAGATAACAACTTCAAACAATTCAAACAATTCCTTTTGTGGATGGAGGCAGTAGTTCAGGACGCATGCAGGGGACTTCATCTGTATGGCTGTTGTACAGAAATGTAGTATTTTGAGCTCTTGAGCCAATATTTGGCCCGTTCAGCAGCTTTAGTTATTTTTATTAGTTATTTTTTTTGTATTGTCACAAAAAATATTCACCTTCATGCTGTTATACAGGAGTTCAGCTAGGTAGGCCGGCACATTCTTGACACATTTCACTGGAGAAGGGACAAAAGTCATGTCCAACAATGATACAAATATTTTTTTCAAAGATAAATATGTAATATTTTGGAAGGAAACCCTTCCAGCACTCTACAGCTTATTACTAACTGAATTATAGTACCGATAGCCACCAGCAGTTGCTCCAGTTCTCCAGACATCTCTCCTTCGATGCTTTCTTGAAGGCTCTTTCCACTGATGTTCTTGTATTCGACAAGAGCTACACAAGACAGAACCACACGTCCTGATTACTTCACATTCATTGTAATTTGTCAGAACGTCCTGTGGTAGCTACACAACACGGTTTAAACATACTTTGTCTTAGCTGAGGGATGTTTCTTTGGCACAGGATGTCGATGAACTTGGATTCATCGGTGCCCCACTTCTTCTCCCCGGCATCGTAAAGGGTCTGGGGGAAGGGGCAGGAAAAATGAAATTATAAAATGTTAAATATGCTTTAAAAAAAATCCCTGAGAAGAAACACTGTTACATGTTCTTCACAACCACATTAAGACACTGAGTGTCCAGAAAAACGTACCATGGCATCTTCTCTAGCCTTATCTTTATCTACCGTGGTGCTCTCGTCCCTCTTGCCCTGGAAATGAAACCAAAACAAGAAGTTAAATATCATCAGGTCTGCGGCTGAATTCACGTTCAGTTCAAGCAATGAAAGAGGAGGATCTTCAAGACAACAAGACGTTTCTTTTCCCTCTTTAAAAGGTTCCTGAGGGCTTTCATGTGACTTAACACGCCTCCTGGCAGCCATGTTGGAGGTCCTCAGCTCTTGGGCAACAGTGGTTGAGAACAGCTGGTTGTGTTTCTAAACTTACAACCAGCCATGTCAACATTACGTGTTATGAGTATACGTGGTTAATATCTGCTGTTTTTGACTGAGAACTGATCATTTCATCACATCACTTTGGTACAGCTGATACAGCTTTAGTGTTTGTTTAGAGAGTGATTAACTAGCTAACCTTCACTGTCTTGTTGTTAACACATCTGATTTGCTCAGTAGCTAATGTTATGTTGTTAGCTAGCTAGTGCGTTATGAAGCACTCCCAGGACGCTCCAAGTTGAACACAATGATGTCAGACAGACAAAACTAGCAGTGGCACAACAACAATACTGCTGTAACCAGTAGCTCAAACCTCAGCCAACAGGAGCAGGGCTTTGGAAAATTCTCCAGAGATTTCCTTCTTCAGGTCAAGGGTCAACTTCTTCTCTGTTTCTGTTGGGGGAAACGTCCAAGATGAACAGATGACTCTGACATTTTAAAGGAGCTTCGTCAAATTGTTGGCACCTGACATGAAAGCACCTTAAAGGTTTCTGTTAAGGTTCAAGCCGTCTGAAGACGTTTGCTTACAAAACAGTTCTGTTTTAGAAGACAATCATTTGAGTTTTTATTGGCTGATAAATTGCAAGTGGCAAAATTCTTCCAATATGCTTGTATAGTATCTATAGTATCTATAGTACAAACAGAGAAATCTGTTGCTGTGTATGTATACAACTTAATGTCACTGCAAGAATTATGGGTAATTTTTCAATCTTTACCTTCCAAATAGACGTCACAGAGAGCTTTTATTTGTTGGTTGGATCTTGAGGCAAAGATTTCGATCAAGATACTGTCTTTAGTCCCGACGCCCTGCAACACACAGCGTTACTTCACAGCATGAAACCGATTCTCCAAGATGCACTTAAATCATGAAAAATGAAAAATGAAAAAGGGACAAAATAAACGCTGGATGGAAACCATGGGACTCATCCAACCACTGCAGTTAGATTGCTTAATTTGCACAATGCAATTGAAATGATTTAACGTTGCACAACTTATGCCTGGATATTAACTCCACTTTCTGCAGTCTAAGCGGCTTTATTGCACTATATGAAGCTAATGGCTCCCAGTCTGGTCGTATCAGCTGCTGTTTGCCAGACGGTATACAGCACGCAGTGATTTGCTGCGTTTATTACGTCTCTTTATTGTGTTTTAGGGTAAACCGTGTCTGCAAACCAAATGTCTTATGGGACACTAAAGGTTTGAACTGAACTCAACTGAAATGAGTTGAATTTGTTCCAGCTGTATTATTTGATGAAGTTCAGGTTGATAAAACGTTGTGAATTAAAACCCTCGGTGAGAAAACACAAGTAAGGAGAAAAGTGAAGAGGCTGACTTTCATCGCCCGGGTCACTTCGTGGCAGTCGAACACCGTGGGAGGGGTGACCAGCGCCACCAGCAGGTCCTCAAAGTCACCGTGGGTGTCCCCTTTCAGGTCCTCCACCAATGTCTAAGGTAAACACAGGGAGGCAGCTTTTCAAAACACACACACACACACACACACACACACACACACACACACACACACACACACACACACACACACACACACACACACACACACACACACACACACACACACACAGACCACACCCATGCAAATACTGGCCTCTTTTGAATACAGGTGAGTCATATTGACAATTCATTGGTGGAAACTTTCATCTTGACTGTATGCCAGGGTGGCAGGTTGCCAGGGTGACAGGTTGCCAGGGTGACAGGTTGCCAGGGTGACAGGTTGCCAGGGTGACAGGTTGCCAGTCCATCACAAGACAGACAGACAAACACTCACATTCACACCTACGGGCCTTTTAGAGTCTATCAGCTCCTACTGGTGGCCAGTAGAGGCAGGCAGGTCTGTGGACGTCATGCTTACTCTGCCGGTGGCCTCCAGGTAAGCTTCACAGATGAGCTGCCTCTGAGCGCTGCTTCTGTGGGTCAGGATGTCAATCAGCGTCTTCTCCCTTGTGCCTAAAAATAAAAACACCAACAACTGTGTTTTAGGGGAAGAATATCAAGACGGAACGCCATACGAAGACTTTACGTTACACAGTCAGAGTTTACTGGGCAGTAAAGCAAAACTAAGCCCAACAGAAAGAGAAAATACAAGTGAAGACAACAAATAATGACACTGAAAACACTGTGTGTGTGTGTGTGTGTGTGTGTGTGTGTGTTTCTACCAAGTCCTTCAATAGCTTTTCTGAGGGCCACAGCATCATCTCCTGCATCAAAGTTTGCTTGGGGCTTGATGGTGCCTCTCTCCCCCGTCTGGAGACGATGAGTCACAGTAAAGCAGAAATGTATGAATTTCTGATGAAGACCCTCTGATGAAGAACCAACCCTCATAGAATTACACCAGCTTGACACTTACTATGATTCATACTCTGAATTTATGTAATACTGGTTTATGTTTTATCTCATCGAAAAGTTTCTTTTATTCTCTTATTTCCAGTAGTTCTGAAACTGAAATGAACCGACACTGAACATGACATTGAACCTACCGTTGCTGTAAAGGAAGAAGGAGAATCCACGAGAGATTCCAGGTCATCCTGTAGAATAGAGACATGAATGAGCAGACACACACACACACACACACACACACACACACACACACACACACACACACCGATGGCAGTGAGCTACCATGCAAGGTGCTGGCATGGAACCGCCAACCTTGTGATCAGTGGCCAACCTGCTCTACCACCGAGCCCCAGCCGCCCCACTGCCCCAGGTCATGTTTGAGTAGTCAAAACTTTATTAGGATAAAAACACAGACGTACCCATAAAGACGCCATCTCAACAACAGGCAACACGACGGGCTGGCAGGAGTCTGGAGAGGAAAGAGGAGAAGCTTTAAGCTTTCAAGTTATTGTGAGATTTATGGTGACAAGACGTATTTCAACCAAACTACTTTCATAATGAAAACCGTTCTAATATTCCTATACTATAGTGTATCTATATCTATATACTCCTATACTATAGTGTATCTATATCTATATACTCCTATACTATAGTGTGTCTGTACTCAATAGTGACTTTATAGTGACTATCCTACTTTATCATATTTTTTTCCATCTCCTATAAAATCCCCATAGGAATGTATAGTGTGTCTGTGATACTCAATAGTAACATGAAAGCACCTTAAAGGTTGCTGGTTCGAGCCCTCTTCAGACCTTTGCTTACAAAACAGTTCTGTTTTTGAAGAATCATTTGAGTTTTTATTGACTGATAAATTGCAAGTGGAAAAGTTCGTATTATTTTAGTATCTTGTACAAACAGAGAAATCTGTTGCTGTGTATGTATACAACTTAATGTCACTGCTCTCAGTTTGAATTGATTGTTTTATAAGAATTACAGGGAATTCAATCGTTATGGTTCTCACTATTGTTACTATTGTTACTATTATGGTTTATTGCTTAAGCCATGATGAGTTTTTTATTGTTAGTTCAGAAGGATTATAATAAAAATACCATAAAAGCACCATAACCTCAGTACAGACTAGAAGACTAGAGGAATATTATGAGGTTATTTTATTGATACCATAGGAGATAAAATACCACTAAGTACAATAAGATTACTGTAAACTGATCATTAAATACCACAAACACACTTTACATCCCGATAGGAATATTACAGTGACACCACAATACACGATAAACCACCATGAGGACCAGACGGGAGGATTAGAAACATCAGAGATTTACCGAGTTTTACACCTTTTGATCAACTGATCATGAGCGATTGTTTTACTATTATCAAATGATTGTATAATAATCAATTAATCTACTGCGGTGCCTTCCAGCCGCACGTGACGAGGAATCACCATGAAGAAAGAAAATAACTTTTAGTTAACCAAGACAGAAAAGCTTACCTGATCTCAGCTGGAACCGGAAAACCTCCACGTATTTCGCCACACCGTGGAACCTACCGGTGGACCGACCTGTTTAACCTGGACCACTCCCCGTCAGACTGGCGGAGGAGATGTTGCCTTCAGGTGCACCTCGTAAATACCGCTTTTCCGCTTTTCCAATTTCTGAAGTTGTTGATGCGTTCCAGTACTTTTGGTCACAAAATCATTACAAAATCATCTGTATCAACTTTGAAATCACCTCTTACAGCTTATATTTATTGACTTACTTTTATTTTATCCTATTCTTTTTTAACTATTATATTGTTTCACTTGGGCGGACTTATTTTATTTTAGGAGATTGGTGCTCTAATTTGATCATTAAAGCAATTTGTAAACCTTTTTAAAAAGTGCTATACAAATAAAGTTCAATATATTATTACAATAAAATTGTCGGCTAAGTAGTTAGGGTTAGACCGATATGTTTTTGCCGATATTGGCCTTTTATTAAAAATCAGATAGAGATGGAGATTTTAGTGTCCCGTGGTCTAAATGCTGTTTCAGAGGCTTTTCCGCTGTGCATAATAAAATTGTACAGGAAACACTGAATCCTTTTAATTTCATTTAAAAAAATTGTGGCATGAAAATTGTCAAATTTAAAGATATTGAATTAATACAAAACATCAGCTACTGGCAGCTTCAATCCCAAAAGAATGATATTTTCCTGTATTTCAGACAAAACTAGAACGAGGAAACATTCAATACAAACTTGGGTTTCATTTTTTATTACTAAAAAAGGCACCAAATACAGGCATCATATTGATAGCATTGTAGTTATTTTCCACAAAATGATAGCACCAAAAATATAATGTTATTTCCCCGACTTCCCATTCCCATGTTTCTTGATAGGCACACATTTGAATGAAGACAGGGTGGGGGGCGGGGTGAGAGAGAGAGAGACAGAGAGAGAGAGAGAGAGAGAGAGAGAGAGAGAGAGAGAGAGAGAGAGAGAGACACACACACAAATCAATGTCCCACATAAAAGAAAAGGTTTCTCTTCTTCTGCAGGATGTTGGGTTGCAGTGCTCAGGTCTCTCCAGCCAGTGTCAGACAAGAGGTACTAACGATAATACAACAGTAGCTGAGGATACACAACATGTCATATGAGGGTAACATAATGATACATACATGAGAGAAAACATGTCTGGGTGTCAGGAGTGATCAGTGAGTGGTGATAGAAGACAGTGATGGAGGGACGTTGTGTCTTTGGGCAGAACGAAGGCATACAGTAGACACGCATCTCGTAGAAAATACCAGAATGATAAAACGAAGATTCTTCCTGAACAGATGAAAGGCTACAGCAGGTCTGATGTGGACGGGGTCGCAACCCAACAAACCGCCAGTCGTATTCAAAGTGGCCGCGGTCGGCTGAAACACTTCCTCACACGGTGGCGTTTGATGTTGCAACCAAATGGGAATTTCACTTTCTCACAACACTTTGATGATCGACCGCAACTTTTGAAATTCATGAGGAAAAATACTGCATGGCACTTAATATTGGCAGCTGTCGAGATACAAAACAAAAAGGTGTTTTTTGCGTAGATAAAACAAGTAGCATATATGTTTGACAATATCTGTCATAAAGTAAGGCTTGAAATACAAACAAAGAACCTGCTCGTGAGGGAAGGATCAGAACCGATGGCGTAATTGCACTTGAGTAGGCATCGTTATTTACACTCGTCACTCAGCAGCACGCCGTACGAGCTTAATACTTTCATAGTGGTCATGATCAGTTGCAGACAGTAGAGAAGCCGCTCGCTGCTGCAGGCTTGCTGAGCTGCTTCTGACTCCGAGAGCGCCGCTCTCTTTTCAGTCATCGGAAGACTCGTCGGTTGGGGGCAGCAGGGTTTAGTGGTACCAAATACTAATGTGGTTCGACTATGTGACATTCGGTGCAGGTGAACGCATGAAGGACCGTTACAATGGCTACCGCTCTACAGTAATGACATTATAGCAGTAAAATGACGTAATGCAGCAGAGGAGTGTTTGTCGAGACAATCACCGTGTCTGAGCTACCAGGCGTCATTTTGGTGGAGGACGGATGGAAATGTCGAGTTACAACAAAAACATTTCCCCATGACTCACGTCTCAGACTCACTGTCGAGTTTGGACGGCGAGATGTGATGAGTCCGTCAGGTCTGGATCAGGGACAGGCAGCCGAGGCAGGGAGGGCCGAGAGTTTCACCGATTAGCCGACCAGAGAGGAGCTGACCGGTGAAACCAGCTGCTGTGGTGTCTCTCGGCCGTCGGCGGCCCATGGCTGCCCGTCCTTCTTCAGGACGGCTGAGTGGTTTGTGGATTCCTGAGGTAGCCCAGTTGTGAAATGATTTCAACGCCGTGTAGCTGGCTGCACATCATGCTTCCCTTTTTCAGACTTGGTATAAAAATACATTAACAACATCTCATTCCATGAAGTACAAACTTTCTTTTAGAAAATACCATTTTTTTTCAAATTTTCTCCTCCTCCTCCTCCTGCCTCTCCACTTCCTCTTCAGTGTTTGGACAGGAGGTTCAGACCTCAGTGCCATCATTGAGGTTGTTCTGGAGCTTGACCTCCAGGTTGACCTGTTTGACCTTGGCCTTGCTGTTGGCCTCCTGGTTCCGGTTGAGGATGTTGATGTTCCTCACCGTGCAGTGCTTGCTGCTGAAGTTCTTCTCCAGGCACTTGTCCATGCACACCTCCACCTTGGTGTTCAGCGGATACTCCTCGTATATTTTGGGAGCCTTCTTTCTCTTCTTCTTGCCTGACCGGCGGCAATGGCGGAACAGGAAGCAGGACGCCAGCAGGATGAGGACCAGCAGGGTCACGGCGGCCACGCCCCCGCCCACGGAGCTGCCCATGTGGGCATTGAAGGTGGCCGAGGGCGCCACCTCCAGCCGGAGCGACTTCATGTTGGTGCCGTTTTTCACCTGGTCGCCCTCGTTGTCATAGATGAGGGACTCGTCCAGCGTCAGCCGCCCACTGCGGTCCACCAGGTCTCGTTTGGACCGTGGGTTCAGCTGATAGGTCAGTGAGCGCTGGATCCTGGGGTTGGACCTAGACTCTGGGCCAATCACGTAGATCACCTGCAGGTACCACTGGTGCCCCGCCTCTACCTGTCAATCAACACAGGGAAGAAGAGGGCGTTAGCTAGAGACAAAATAGATTTGACCAATAGCAGGTTGTGATGTAACAACCCTTTATACAGGGTGGGAACCTCAGCAGGAACCTGGCATGGTGGAGGACAGGGGGCGAGGTAGTTATCAATATGTAGGAAAAGGCTGTTGTCTATAAATAATATTGACCTGCCTTCAATTCCAATGGTTATTATTGGCTACATTTACATGCATGGAGGAACCAGCAAAAAAGGATGAAAAATCTCAAACAGTAAACTCTTGCATCCCGGAACCACCATCACCATCAATCTTCACTACATTAGACTAGCAGCCTGGCTAAAAATACGAGATATAGCCGGTTTTGTTCCAGGGGTTAAAAGACATTTTGATCTTTTAGTTACTTTTAATATATTTTTTTCTAACAATGCTAATCATGCTACAATGAGCGACTTCTTTTACCTCCTTTACCTTCATCTACATGTTTTTTGTTGCTAGAGCTCGATCTCCTGACTGTTGGACATTTATTAATATTTTCATAATGTTACACTGAATAGTCCTAATAGCGGTTATTGTCAGCTATCACATCAAATTGCCAGATCTGTATGAATGATCCCGAAAGAGTAGCATTTCACTAGCAACAGCTGATATAGAAAGTAATTAAAGTGTGTATTTCATTTGTTTCTTGCAAATCCGATTCAGATTTTGGACTACACACCAGAAGCAGAAATACCTTTACAGCCTACAAAACACATCAGACTTCGATCAGACTCTGAATTATGTTGATATAACTCCATGATTAAAGGTGAGTTGACTCTTACCTTGTAGAGGGCGTCGACTTTCATGATGAAGCCGTCGACGCCGGGCATGGCCGTCATGGACTGCAGCTCGGGGGTGTCCGAGGAGAATTCGGCCTCGAAGGGAACATCGTGGAAATACCTGTCGCACACGTCCGGCTGTTTACGATCCTGTCGGGGGGGAAAATCACACAAAGACAAAACACTCAGAGAACCGAGCAGCTAAACCTGTGATTCCTCCAGCGACTGTCGAGCAGGATTATCACGAGGCTGAACAGCTGCTGCTGCTCCAATGGATTTGTTTGGAAAAATCAAGTTTACTCTCTTTTCATCTGTTGGAAGTAATAATAATAAATAATGGTCTGGTAGGACGCCGAGAGACAGTAGAGTTTAGTTTTGAAATATTCAGTATTCTGTTCAATCTAGTCGATATTCAAGGGAGATTTATGATTTATGGGATGATTATCATTGTTAACAACAACAACAACAAGATGACGACCTGACACCACAAACAGGATTTGCACGGTAAAGGAATGCTAGTTATTTGAATAGCGCAGACTGGTAGACAGACTGGTAGACAGACTGGTAGACAGACTGGTAGACAGACTGGTAGAACTGGTAACTGAAGGGGGGGGGGGGCATGTTTGTTGCCATGGACTAAATAAGTGTACATGCACAAGTTTACAGGAATATGGTCAATTTGAAAGGATCTCAAGCAAATACATACTAAATAGTACTATACTATATATACTATTTCTGCTTGAGGGTCAGACTCAACAACAACAAGCCCAGTGTCTATGTAACAGTAATATTATAGTAACAATATAATGCCACTATAGGGTTGACACGGCGTTGATGAGGATGACGCTGCTGCCTCATGACGACCCAACCAGCTTTTCATTGGATGAAATTAAACTCTAATAAAGGGTCTGGAGCCAAATGAGATAGAAACCACCTGAAAAAGTGACTCAACAACACTCAGAATAAAAAATAAAATGAATACACGCCACTCTTCATTAAAACTAATGTTTATTTCACTAGATTATATTAATCATCCATGTTTTTAATATTCTCTGGTTAAATGCACCTCTGCTCCTGCATTTTAAAGGATAGTAACTCTAACCCTTGGTTGATAAAAAACACTCATTATTATTTTAGAAACAATCAATCAATCTGCCCCCAAGATGGTTTCCAATATAAACCACAAGAAGGAGTAAACAGAGATTCAGAGAGTTTCAAAAGACAACAGTAAAGACATACAGCAAATATAAACGTATATTTGTTATTTTACCAGCAGTAGGAAGCGATGTTTGAGGTGCTTGTTGGGCTGGATGCAGCCGTACTGCGGCCCCTCGTTGTACAGCGTCCCCGTGGGGTCGAAGAAGGGAACGTAACCGTCCCGGCCGGTGCAGAGGTAAACCTTCTCCAGCTGCAGCTTGTAGGCTGCGTTCAGGTTCTGTTCAGGGTTCCACAGCACCCTGCCATACAGCGTCTGGCCTGGAGGGGGCAGTAGAGAGGGAGGGGGCAGAGAGAGAGAGAGAGAGAGAGAGAGAGAGAGAGAGAGAGAGTGAGAGAGAGAGAGAGAGAGACAGTGATTCCTTGTTTCACATTAATACCGTTACATTCACACCTAGGGGTTGTCCAGAGCAACCACAGTCTTCTACTGGAGCAGTTGGGGTGCAATGCCTTGCTCAAGGGCACCTCAACAGTATTTGCTCAGGGAGGGGGTTAAAGATTTAGTCAGTCTGTGGATTTTAACCAGCAACCTTCTACCTCGCTACCATTGAATATTATAAATCAGGGCCATCCTTTAGCAGATCAATCCTCACCTCCTCTATAGTGGCACTGACTCAACAATCTATTATGAAGTGCTAAACAGGATCATTGGCACTCTGAGATCCAAAGGGAACCAATAAGCACCTTAACACCTTTGTTTCCTCAACAGAGAGAATATCTCTAAATGGTTCTCTGAAGGTTAATTCTGTTTTAAGTGTGGCTCTTCAAGGAACCTGCTGGGTTTTCCCCCCATTTCTCCAATTTGAAGAACACCTAAATGTTTCTCGAAGCTCCTTTAATGTAAAATGCTCCTATAGATGCAGTGAAGTGCTCCAAACTCCTGCCATACCCATGGAGAAGGCTCCCTTGTAGTCCATCTCAGCCATGGAGACATCGGTGGCGGCCGGGTCCATCATGAAGATCTTCTCATTGTTGCACAGCTGGAACTCTGTGTTGAGGGAGTAGACGACAGGAACCGGCCGGTTGGTCTGCTGGAAGGCTATGGGCACCAGGAACCTATTGGTGGACAACATCAGGGTTAAAGGGGTAAGTACACTATGCTCCTCAACAAGAGCACATTCCTCTGAAACTAGTGGACCAAGTATTTTTCCTGACCGTTACCATAACCTTGGAATCAAGATAGATGGAAACAAGAGAGATAGAAACTCAAGCCAATGATTCGTAGCCATAATGGTGATAATGCCATGATGTATAGGAACCTCAGAAATTGTCTCACCCTAAAAGACTAAAGAGAGGAACAAATAGACAAAGGCGAATTGGGTGTAAAATCCAAATGGTGTAAAGAAATAAATAAATAAAATGTATTTTGGGACCTACTTCTCTGAGGCGTGGGCGGTGCAGGACAGAGGTTTGTCCCCCGGGTCGATCCAGGGCTGGGTGGGCTGGACGGTGCAGGGGATCAGGAAGACGGTGTACTCTCCAGAATAGTCCTTCCTGTTGAACGGCACAATAAGACAACCCAGAGGAATTAAAACAGGGGGTTCATAAGGGGCTTCTAATATCCAAAAGGAGCCATTAAGCATCTTCCCAGAAGTCACTTAAGGGTTTCTTGAAGAACACCGTTAGAAGTTGGTGGAAGTACCATCAGGGTCCACGAGGCTCCACAAGGAATCTTCTTGGGTTCCCCTAAGCTTTCAATCTGAAGAACCCCTTCAGGTCCCTTGGAGCTGTTTGACCCTTACCAGCTGCCATGCACTACATCTGCTACAATGGGACTCAGCACATGGACTGACTTAGAAATTGTGTTACTTAGTGGCCCCTCTAACTGTCACTACTAATATTTCCCTTGAGCACTTTAGGAAAAATGATGGTTTCCCAGCAGCATCAAAAATTGATGCAGTTTCAAAAGTTCCCATTTCAGTTAGTCTGTGAAATCTGAATGTCAGATAGTATATCTAAAGCAGCCCTCCGGTACTGACCTGCTGTAGGAGCTGGTGGCCCTCCAGAGCTGGTATGGTGAGTCGAAGGTCTGGCCACTCCACAGCAGCTGCAGATCAAACTCCATGCCTCCAAGGTGGTCGGGGGCCATCAGGTGGGACTTGTGGCCTGGCAGGGTGTGGTGTTCAGGGACAAACTGACCTGGAGGAGTTGATGAGGGTCAAAATGAAAGAACAAAATGAAAGAGAAATGTGTTAGATATAGTTTTCATTACGCCGAAGAGGCTTTGGGCGGCCAAGAACATTCCCTCTACAGAAGGTCTGGGTTGATGTGGGAACCTAATGTCTGAAATGGGTCTGGATGGGGACTAACCTCTGAATTTGGCGTGAGTTTTGAACTCAATCACCAGTCGTCCGTCTTCTCTAATGTAGATCCTGATGATCTGCAGTCTGGCTGAGAGCACGCTGTCGGTCTGGATGCCTGCAGACAGGAAACACCCACCAAGAGGTCAGAGGTCAGATCAAGATTCAAACAGAAACAGAAAATTGGTCAGATTCGCATTTCTTTCAATTTCAAAGTAAAACAATATAATGGGATGCTGCTTCGTTCCTAATCTTCATCATCTGTGAGACAAAATATGATGGGAATCTATTTTTAAAATACCACAAATTCAAAGAAATATTACGTTTTCAAAATTAAAGCCATGGGTGACTTGAGTTGGCTGTTCATTTTCAATGCACTTCCATCAATCTTTCCAAAAACACTTTACTGCTTATGGAAAATTAAATGCATTTATTACAAATATGCAAACTTGGACCAAACATGTCTCTGAATTTATATCACATCAAATGAAATGAAAGAACAGAAAGAGTAATGAAAGTTGTATATTTCCACTGCCTCAACTGCCCTATTTTACCTCACCTGTCTCATCTACTTACTAACAGGAGGACGAAACCAAATTACAGGCATAAATCACCAACACGTGCATACCAGTGGAAATGTCAAGAAATGGAAACCATCATGAAATATGACTTTCAAAGCATAAGAAGCTGATTTTTAATTTAATGGCAATAACAATCACAAGTAAATGTCAGCCTGAGTAATGGGATGGACGCAGGAGAAATGCATGATGGGAGTCCAGACCTGTCCTCCAGAGCACGGTGTCGTAGAAGAAGGAGAACTCCATCTCGGTGTGATGCTCCAGGGACGCCCAGCCTCGCGGCGCTGTCACATAGATGTAGGACACATAGAGAGGAACCTGCACCGTCAGGAAGGACTGGGCCGAGTCCCGGACCTGGAGGACGACAGCACAGTGGAACAGTGGTTCTCAACCTGGGGGGTCCGGACCCCGCAGGGGGTCATATCATGATTTGACTAAGTATCTTAATGATGGTTGCACTACTGCTAGTCACAGATGAAACAGAGACATTTATTTGATTGGTGATTTAAGTGTAAACTGGTTTGTCAATTACTGCAGAGAGGCTAAAGCTATTCTTTGTGACTAGTATTTGTAATATGGCTCAAGTTGTTTCTCTGCCTACTCAGATCAAGTTATTTATACAGCCCTCCATCACAAAGGATGTCTCCAAGGACTTTAGAGAGAATGAGCAAACCTAGATTTAACTAATCAATAATCAACCTGGCAGATGGTCTGCAGACAGCAGCCGGGGGTGACGTCATTAGTAGGAAGTGTCAGGACCTGAGGTTTAGTTCCCTCCTCACAGTAACCAAATCAGATTGTTCTGATAATAACTCCTATTTAATTGACCCTCTTTATCTCCTACTATGTTTCTTCCCTTGGGAGGGAAGACAAGTTGTCTCAATTAGTTTCTTCCTACTAAGTTGTACAAATTCTCAACTCTCACCATCCCACCACCATTACTCTACGCTCCATGCTTTTTCATGGTTGTGTCCTGTGATGTATACATATGTATGTAATTCAGTGATCTTGATCTTTCACTTTCAATGTCAAAATGTTTGCTGGGAAACTTGAACTCGGTGGGGCGACATACCTGGAAATCGGCAGTAACAGAACCGCTGCAGACGTCGATGAGCTCGGTCATGTCGTAGTAGGCGTCGAAGGTCCAGATGCAGCTCTTGAGGTTGAGGTGCTTGTAGAGCT
Organism: Hoplostethus atlanticus; assembly: GCA_034670405.1. Classification (NCBI taxonomy): domain Eukaryota; kingdom Metazoa; phylum Chordata; class Actinopteri; order Trachichthyiformes; family Trachichthyidae; genus Hoplostethus; species Hoplostethus atlanticus. The sequence goes on along the minus strand of JAXDDX010000042.1, from coordinate 521,677 downwards.
GGATGCTCTTGGCCTCGCGGACGTTGGGGTTGAACTGGTAGGGGCGGTCATAACCCGGTCCGAGAGAGATGCTGTCATAGGACACGTCGTCCAGGAAACCGGTCTCTGTGGAGACGCAAACACAGAAGGAGCGTTACCAAGGCTTGGAGTCGCCATGCAGGAGCTAGACATGGATCAGTGACCCTTGAACCATGAGAAACCTTTGGTGCTTGTGATGGGAACAAGGATTTCAAGCTTATTCTACTGTTGAGTTGCTCTGGATGTTGCTCTTAAATGTATAGCATCATGGAAATGCTTTTGCTCTGCAGCGTGCAGGTGACCATCTGTGATCTTCTATTCAGATACTGTGGCAGGTTTGGAGGATACATGTGAGAACACACAGCTCTATGTGGATGTAAATGTGTGTGTGTGTGTGTGTGTGTGTGTGTCTGACCGGAGAGACCCTGCAGGTCTTTGAGGGTGACCAGGTTGGAGCAGACGTGCTGCTGGCGGTAGATGGATTCTGACAGCAGGAAGTGCAGGTTGTGGAGAGGCATGGTGGACACCAGGGGGAGCATGCCGTCCTGATGGGGGATCTGCACCGAGATATGGATACTGAACAGGGACAGACAGAGCGAGACAGAGAAGTCTTTAACAAACAATATGCATGCCACTGATGGAGGACTACTGCATATATTTCTGGCATGGTTTTGGTCCCAGTGGGAGTCAAACCCCTACAGGGACACCTTGACACCCCACACCACCCCACACCACCCTTGCCAACTCGTCATCCTCACCGGTTGGGGTGCTCCTTGTGCTTGACGTCCAGGTATTTGAGTGTGGCAATGAAGGACTGGGCCTGGAAGCCCCTGGCGGTTCCCGTGGTGACGGGGGTGTGGCAGATGGAGCCCTCGGTGCTGATGATGGCGATGTTGCTCCTCAGTGGCGTTCCCAGGTGACCCGACTTGTCCCTGGCCTGCGCCACGCAGCGCACGTGGAAACGGCGGCTGAAATAAATACTGTCCAGGACCTGGGAGAGAGGGGCAGGGGTTAGAGAGACTGTACTGTAACCAAAAGGTCACAGGTTAGGTTATACAAACGTTTCTCTGAGGCAGAGCTCTGGAGACAGAAATAATTGGGTTAAACCTCAGTGGGCGGAGCCAAGAGACGCTGTTTTTCTAGCTCCCAAGTAATGCTCTACTGAAGCCCAGTGAAGAAGACGAGAGGTAAGAGAGGAGCTAGCTAACATTATGAAGCCTAGCGCTCTGCGGCTCCGTCCCCTGAGGTTTAACTCCAATGAAACCAATGAGGTTATTTCTGCCTCTGAGAAATGTTTGTAGCTGAAACTACAATCTGCTGTCTCAGGTTCCACCAGCCGACGTGAACCAACATCTCTCCTGTTGAACGTCTTTGAGACACTGAACCACTACCTGCTCCCTGTAGTCGCTCTAGATAAGAGTGACAGCTTACTGTCTGAAATGTAAAGTGTAAGAACACACACACACACACACACACACACACACACACACACACACACACACCCCTCTATGTCTTTGTGACACTCGGAGAAAGCTGGAAATACTATTTTTGGTAAGGAATTGCTTCATCTAATCTCCTTTCTCTCCTTTCCTCGCCCTCCCAGGCAAATCCAATCACCCATCATGATTCACCTCTCCCACCCCGACCAGGTGGCCAGGCGGGGGGGGGGTCTTTTTTTAAATGGCTAAAAAATATAGATTTGATCTTATTTGGAGCTTTATGTTTCATTGTTTCAATTAAATAGTCTTATTGTTGAAAATCGGGCAGTAGACCATAATTCACCAGTTTTTTGCTGGTGGGTCACCATGTTGGTCCGAGGCAGCTCAGGGACTGACTCTGTGTTATGGTGTTAATATTCTGACTTGATGCTAGTGCTGCACTCCCAGCAAACACTTTGACATTGAATAGATGCTGATGCACAAACCCATGTGAATACAGAGATGACGCCCGTAGTCCATCTGTCCTGCATCGCTTTGGGAAATCGGGACCTAAATATCTTATTTTACCACGTCATAATATCATGTTGTGAAAATGTTGCCGTCTGCCAAAAGCTTGCTGGGTTACGTCTGATTGGTTGAGTCGACTACAGGCTTTTGGCTCACATACCCAAAAATGTCACCAAGGTGGCAACAAAAACACACAGAATGACAGAAGTTGCCTTTAGGCTCCATCTTTAAGTATATGAGTGATCCCATCTCACCATGTGGTTGACGCTGGTATACGGGGTGTTGTCTGTGACCGTCTCAAAGGGGGACCGGGCGCCGCTGGCGTCGGTAGGCGCCGCAACCTCCCAGGAGAAGTGGACCTGGGTCTGGTTGATGCCGGCCTCCTCGCAGCGCTCCTTCATCACCGAGTACTTGGGGTAGTGGGGGTCACAGGGGGTGACACACACCAGGGGGTAACCCGGGGAGGGCATCTTCTTACTGCCCTCCTTGGTCACCTCCTGGGTATGGTCGTAGTCAGAGAGTGAGACCACCTGGAGAGGAAGAAGGAAGGGATGGAGAGGAGAGAAGGGGGTGAAGTTAACTAGGGAGAAGGCAATGTGTGGAGGAAGGATGATGTTTGTACCGTGGTTTTCACTGTTTTTATCTCTGAATGGTACAGCTCAATGCATAGAGCATGGATTTGATTCCCACTGATCGTGCTGTCAGGTCACCACATGTTATATTAATGGCGTTTGAACAGAATCTAAGTGTCGGTGGAGATCAGGTAGCTCTGTACAGACAGAAACCTTTAGGCTGCGTCTCCACTGAGAACCTCTTATAGCTAGTAGAAACATGCCTGAGGTAAACTCGTGTTGTGGCTCCTGCTGCTGCTTTGAGATTAGTAAAACCTATTTAAGTGAGGCGCTCTGTTGTTAGAAGCCGAAATGTTTCTAAGTTCTAGCACTTGACGCCATGAGTGCTGAAACAGGAAACAGCATATCTGTTCAGTTGAAAACAAGAAGAGAAAAAGAGGTCAGTGCTATGCCCTAATGACGTTTCCTTACAATAGGCGGGGAAGGGAGGATGAGACTGCCTGCAGCCTCCTGGTCCAGAATGGTCACTGTTGCCGTAGTGATCTCCCCGAGCACCGCCTCCACTGGGTCATCGGGGCCGAGGACCAATGAGAAGGACTCGTGCCACTCCCTGTCCTCGTTGGACAGAATCTCCACTTTGAACAGGATGTGGTCCATCCCTGAGGAGCAGACAGAGACGTTGAGTCGTATTTTACGGTTATTGTGATAACCTCAATGATATTACCACACTCAACATAAGCCCTCATCGTTGTCTGTAGCAGTAGAGAGGATGTATATCAGAGCCTGTGTATTAGCAGAACACGACCACCTTATAACACGAGCATTAGATTTACAACTTCTGAGGGCTTTGCCAATGTGAGAACGTCTTACAAGGGATTATCTGCTGTTTCGCAAATCTCCAAGGTGTCTGCCAGTAAGAATGAGGCGTATGAGGATTTTCCACACTCACCAGGTGTGTATTTCAGCACGCGGCTCTTGGGGTTGTAGTCGACTCCAGACTGGGCCGATCCGTCCCGAGTGCTGCAGCGAATCTTGGAGGTCCGGTCCAGATCCCCCCGGCGGATCACCTTGATGTTGAGGACTTCAACGCCGTCTGGACCAGGGGGCTCTCGGACCTGGTAGGACACCTGCTCGAACTCTATGGTGGGAGCTGGGGAGGGAGGAGATCAATACAGTGCAGGTCACAGTGAAGAAACACAATCCACCCAAGTGAGATAAAGAAAACCCGGTGGCTTCTAGAAAGGAAAACAAGGAAAAGAAATCTAGATGACGAAGGTGCTGATAGCTTTTCTTATCTTAGAGGAAGCTGACTTTACCGTCTTCATCATTGGTGATGGTGATGGTGACAATGTCGCTAGCGCCCACCATGGCGCCGCTCCAGTGGTCACCCAGCGGCGTCCCAAGATGCACCTGGAACTCCTCTTCGGGCTCGAAAACAGAGTCGTCATTGATGTGGACCGTGCAGTTCTTCACCTGGGACGCAAATAAACAAAGTTTTAATGTGTAGATAACTAAAAATACAAAGACAGCATCGTGTTTTGAAAGAACACAGTCAGATAGATATATTCCTTACTCTGGTGTATGCTATGAAAGAAAGCAGTGGTTCAGAACATGGGGGTCAGCAGTCCCCCGAGGGCCCGCAGGATCTTTCTTGTGAAATAGTGACTTTATGCATGACTTGAAAGGTTGAGAAGCATTGAAACAGAGCCGAAACTCCATAAAATAATCTAGAAACAGACCAGAAAGTTGGACAGCGCTGCATCAAGGCAGAATATATCAGTCTGGCCTACATCTGAACCCACTTTCTATAGATAATAAGGAAAGCAGTGAAGATGTACAGGTCACTCACACGTCTGTTCCCTTTACTTATTGTCTTTGAGATATGCTTTTGCAGTATTCTCTTCTGCATGAATTTGAATAACATTTGGTTTCTGTGCCCAATTCACCTGCGACTCTGTTTTTCTTCTGCGGCGATGTCTTAATTAGCCCCCTGGTTTATACGTCTTACCCACACAGGTCGTATTACTTTAGCTTGTGGAAAATAAATAGATCGAAAACCAGAAAATGTTCAGAGCCATATAAACAACACACCTCACAAGGTCGATAGAAACAGAGAACTTTTTAATAGAGCGCCAGTAAATCCCACCTTCTCTCCCTTGAGGAAGATGATGCGTGACTCGTCGGCGTTCCTTCTCTCCTCAAAGTCATCCATCACCATGGCCGACATGGTGCGGGTGAAGCAGCGCACCGAGGACTTGAAGGACAGGTCGCCTGAACGGATGATGGGGATGTGGAGGACGCTATCCTTCTCCTTCACGATGTAAGCACTCTTCTCAAACTGCATGCTGGGAACTGAGAGAGAGGGGGGGTAACAGGAAAATAAGTTGCCAGTACAGCTGAAGATGTATATACCCAATGTTCTAAAAATATAATGAAGATACCATTATTTTATGACAAATATAGTAGATTCATATGGCGATAGGATTTCCAGTGATGCTACTGGAGGTTTGTAAGCTTATTCTCCAAGTAGTAAGTCACGTTAATGTACTGGTGACAAGCATTGGTGGACTAGTTATTAGTTTAAGTTGATGACCTCCAATCTCCACTGTTTACTGTCTAACAAAGCAGAGATGCCATTAATTAAGTTGTTCAGATTGTATACATACTGTCCTGGAAGGTGTCAGTGATGACTACGTTGGCTTCATAGGGCTCCTGGAGGACGGCGCCCTGGGGCGAACTCAGGAAGACCACAAAGGACTCAGATCCCTCGATGGCCGGGTTCTGGATGTCATCCATGATGGTCAGACTGCACGTCTGGAACAGCAAGAACATCAGCAGTGTTAGTAAAGGTATCCTATGAAAGACTTTCACTTTGATTGATCTACAGTCTTCTCAGTAGGTCTTAAGGTATGGTGGAAGGATGAACTTTGAACCCATTTGGCTTGTTGCTGTCCCCAGTCGCCAGTCGTAAGGACGTAAACACCCTAATTTGCTGTGATAGAAGAAGCTCAAAAACAAGAAAGAATTGCAATTGAAAGAATGAGGACATTGTCTAGCACTACGCTACATCCCTGGGCTGCTGAGGAATAGCCACAGTAGTCACTTACTTCCTCTTCCTCACTCAGTATCATTCAGATTGAATTCAGGTTATTCAAGTTGAATTATTCAACATAATTCAGGTTCTGTTTTTGTTTTTATTTAGATTCATCATTCATTTTTGAATTCATTCAGTGCCTTGGGTGGGGGTGTGGGGTGTGGGGGGTGTTACATAATATACCTTTATAGATGCTTCATCATTCAGTTCAAAAGAAGGATGCCAAAACAATATGACTTACAGATAAAACAGCTATTTATTGAGGCAAACAACAACTGGGTTGCAGTCCCAGCACGCCTTCCTATAGAAGTGTCCATGTTTTAAAGTGGCTTGGCATCCTTCCTTTGACGTTCAATTCTAACCAAAGAGCACCGGCCAGGTGTGACACCCAGTGAAGACCTCCTTGAACATTTACCAGTGTAAATGAGTTGATCTAAACCATAGCCTTGAAATGACAAGTGTATGTTGCAGAACCTCCCTCCTTACCTCCTCAGTTTTGCCAGGTTTGAACTCCACCTTCTTGGAGCTGGGGATGTAGTCGACCCCCGGGCTGGCCGACGGGGGGTCTGAAGGCCGGGTGGCACACCACACGGAAGTCACCGAGGACAGGTCGCTGCCATGGCGTAGTACTGGTATTTCAATTGTGCCTGGGTTGTGGAAGTCATGATTCAAGAGTATGATGAAATACAGATTTGAAAAGTACAGATGCAGCCGTTGTAGAACTTCCCCTTCCTAAAACGATTCTTGCTTGAACTTTGCACCGGGCCAATTTTCCCACAGAGATCATAAATACATTTTCATCTTTACTCTATCTTATACAGTAGAACTTCTGACAGCTGAAAAGAGAGTGAAACTTAATTTTTCCAAACAATTCCTCTTAAAAAGTAAAAGTGCAGACATAATTCAGCAAGAACGCAGTATAAAGTGGGAAGTGTAGAATGACTACTTCTGTAGGTTGGTGTAAAAAAACAGGTCATACCGGCATCTTCACTGAACATAAAGGTGGCGTTCCCGAGGGAAACCGTCGATGCATCATTTGGCCCATCGATGACAACCTTGGCCACCATCACGTCCCCCATGCGGGCGTTATCCGAGGCGTCCGACAGCACCAGTTCAAACTCCTCTGACAGCTCGTACTCGCTGTCGTCGATGAGCTTGACGTCGCAGGTGGACATGCTGACGCCGGGGCCGAAGATGACTCGGTTGTCGACAGTCATGCCGCGGCTCTTGTAGTCGGAGCCGGACTCCAGGGCGTGGAGGCTGCTGCCTTGAGCCGACTTGGCCACGGTGTAGCAGAGAGCCGATACCGTGCTGGAGGAGTCGCCTTCGATGGAGATGCAGGGGAGGAGAGAACAGGGAAGTCAGAGATCACAGCTCAGAGAACTGACAGCTTTCTACTGCTGCTCTTCGTTCCCCTCGTGACCACGTTGGCGTTGCTCTAGAAATCCTACTTTCAGACATGAGGAGCATGCATCCAAAGGAAGCTCAACAGGCTTGCTGCTAGACATTGATCTTTACACCTAAGGGTAGAATAGGAGTTGTGTTGGCTGTGTGTTTCTGTTGTTTTGATTTTATTCATTGCACTCTCTGCCAAATCTTCAGCATGCTTCCTTAGATTTATGCAGGGAGCATACAAGGATATTGGTGGGTTTGTCTGTACTCTCTGCTATATCTTTAACATGCTTGCTTCAAAGTTTCCAGGGAGGACCCCTAAAAAGAGCCTTTAACGCCAAATATGACTGTATTGCCATTTGTTGGCAAGTGACACAAGTATTCCTGGCTGAACGAGTTTTGGAGTAGTTCATACTCAAACAAACAAGGCGATCTATTTTCATTGGCCCTTGGAAGGCTCTTGAACCCCCAATGAACCCCTAGTTTGTACCTTTCCTCTCAATGGGGGCGTGGATGAAGCCCGTGCTCTCATTGACGTGGTAGGTCTTCTTGTCAAACTGTAGGGTTGGTTCATCCTCGGTGTCGTTGATGTTGACGATGGCGCGGGTGGCGCTGCCCAGCAGGGCGTAGACAGGCATGCTCAGCTCCACGTGGAAGCTCTCCGTTCCCTCAAACACCTTGTCGTCGTTGATGACGATGGTGCACACCTTGGTGTCCTCGCGCTCATCAAACTGCACCTGGAAAAGGAGGAAACAGTGGGTCTTTTCAGTATGTGTTCTTGTACGTTCTTGTGTCCTCCATGAAATATCTAACTAATGAAGTATGCCAAAACAAAGGAAAGGTAAAGATCCCGGACGTTTACTTGCAAGGATGCATCAGATAGTGACTTGACGAGACCAAATGGGAAACCCCAAGATTCATTGCGAGAACGAAGCATCATGTCCAAACAGCGCTGTAGTCTAAAGTCCAGAGTCGGTTGAAACTGATGGATGCGCCTTAATCGGCTGTATTATGTCAAGAGCACAGCCCACCTCTAACTGTAAAGATGATTCTCTGTGCTCATGTTCTTGAGAACTTCGTTCTCTCCAACTTCTTCCACTTGAAGAACAGGTGGAACATAAGTATCCATTCTTGCAAACAATTGTGGTGTGTATAATTATTTTGTATAATAGCAATGTTAGAGTAAAACAACAGCTTGAGATAGTACAAACATAATTGCACAAAGAACATAAGGAGGAGAAGACTGATGTCTGTAGGAGGCCAGTACAAAGCAGGGGGGGAGGGGGGGGGCTGGGGATAGTTTAGTATGAAGTATAGCACTTTAGAACCACTTCAACAGCCACAACAACAATAATAATAATAATAATACTAAATTGTTGCTAATGCCAACAATTACCTGCCCAGCATACTCCACGTAGTCCTGCTGGCCCGGCCGGGAACCCACGCTGGAGGTGGAGGTGGCGGTGCCCTGTTCGGTGCGGCAGAGCACGATGGCGTACTGGTTTAGGTTACCGGTTCGCTTCACCGTCACCGCCACCGTGCCAGCCTTCTCGCTCACATTGTAGCTGTGGAACCGGAGAAAATCAGTTTAACTCCAAACCAGAGTTAGTTTGACTCAATTCAACAGGTTGTTTACTGTCTCAACTATATTAATCTAGCGACTGCTGTGAATAGAGCAGCTGAAAACAAGGACGCGACCATGTGACAGGAACTAGCAACCCATGGCAGAGGTATCCGAGCCTCAGCATGTCGGCTACAACCCCAAAAGCTGTGTAAATGGTAAACTGGTACCTTTTGTGCTCAAAGCTGATGAGGGACCACTGGATGTGGAAGACGTTGTCGCTGACCACGTTGGGCTTGCTGTCCTTGACCAGGAACTTGAAGTTGTCCATCGTCTCCTGGACGTTCTCCTGGTGCAGCACGTAGCGGATCAGACCCAGGTTGATATCGGCTGGCGAGCAGAGGGACGAGTTCATGTTAGTGCAGTGTTTCTCAACCGAGTTGATTTAAGAAATGTGAAAAAATCCACTCATTCATTATTTCAACCTGCTTTATCCTCTTCAGGGTCACAGAGCTGCAGCGTATCCCAGCATGCATTGGGAGGAAGGCAGGGAAATACCATCTCAAAATTCATTATAATGTTTTTGACATGATAAAAACCATGTCATGGTGGAGATGTAGTGAGGAGGTAGACCACCTTTGATAGGAGGACTCGGTTCCTAGCCTGTTGCCTGTAAGCGTCCGCCCTGCTGAAGTAAGCACCAACTCTACCCTAACCGCTAGCGGCAAGAAGAAAAAATGAAAATTCTAGTGATGCTCACAAAAAGCTGAGAACACTAATGTTGTGAAGCCGTACCACTGGAGACTGAGCAGGAATAATAATGGCTGACGTACATTTATTTGCACAGCTCCTTTCTCAATAAAGTTGCATCGTAATGTAAAATAAAAGGAAAAAACAAGTATATTAAAACAACCATCAGCTATTGTAAAGGGAAGACGCTACTGACTCCGTTAAAGCTCCGCTCAGCAGAACAGAAATAGCAGCAATATTATGTAAGATGAAGATGCTGAAAACAGACAACACAACGCGCAACTACACAGGCAGCAATTCCAGTTGCTCTGGAAGGAAAGCTATGTGAAAATGATGAACTTTGACTTTATTAACCCTTCCTCCCTCCCTCCCTTCCTTCCTTCCTTCCTTCCTTCCTTCCTTCCACTCCACTGAGCTGTACCTTGTGTGAATGCGGTGATTGGGTTGCCAGGTTTGAGCTTGCTCTCCAGGAAGCCGTGCTTTGGTTCGGTGGTGACTTCGTACGCCAGCTGTCCGTCATCAGTGTCCGGGTCCATGGTCAGCAGCTCCTTCTTAGTGATCAGGTTGGTGGCCTGGGGGACAATTAACCACAGAGATGACTCAGACCATCTCCACATTATGGTGTTAATATCAGATCTGATCTAGAGCCTGAGGGCAGGTGAGTGAGAAACGCTCCCTCCATCCTCAACAACTACTGCTGAGGTGAAAGGAACTCCGAAGACTGGTTGCACTGGGCAGCTCCCAGTTGTGAATATGTGTGTGATTTAGGAAGCAAATCCTCCCTGAAAGTAAAAAAAACATCTACATTTGTCTGTTTTAAAAGGGTGAATGAGGAGAATCCATGTTTGCTACAACATGTTAACAAAGACTTTAAGGCTTTAAGGTGGACTTTAAGTTAAGAAATCAACATTCAAGACAGAATCACCTGCAGTGCTGATGCAGGAGAGATGAAGTGGTATATTGTGTTGATCTGTTCAAACCAGTAGGGGGAGCAAGTCAATTATGCATGGTGAGCAAACACCGGGAGAGCTTTTCTTTACACCGGAGTCAACCACACAGGCACATTCAGTCACGTTTCCCAGACACTCTCCTACAGTATTTAAAAAAAACAACTTTATTGACTCGGGGAGTTTGCTGAGCATATAAGACCTTTTTCAGCGACACCCTGCCTCCCACTCATTCAGTTAGGAACATTCATACCTGGTACGACCACAGTCCAGTCACGTTACGTAGTTATTGCCCACCCGGCGCTCATTTTCCCAGCCAGGATTTGCACCAGCAACCCTTTGGTCATAAACTCGATTACTCAAATTAAAAGGAGCTGAAAGTAGAAGACAGGCACCTTGTTGTCCATATACTCCAACCACTGCAGTCCCAGGTTGGTGACGATGCGTGGCGTGCCGTCGTCAACCGGCAGAATATCGATCTTGAACTTCTGGGGCGCCGCCGTCACCACCTGGAAAACCACAGAGTCGTCTGACATTTCAGAAATGGAGGAGAAACATTTCAAGGAGAATTTGATGGACAGTTACAGAAAAGAGGATTTTACGTGGTAATCCGTGACTATTCATATTTTTTTCATTTAGTCTCCATCTTTAGTGCTAACTGCTCTTCCCAGAGATCACCTGTCAATCAAACAGTGTGTCCAGTACTGTGACGTCTTTCTCCTTGGATTTCCTGTTGATGGAGTTTGAGTTCCTGTAGGTGGCGCTCTTTTCTTTGTCTGTTCAGCCACGGTGGCTATCGCTTGCTCATGCTAACTACTCAGTTCTTCTTCTGTTGAAACGTAAAACGCATCACTTCCTGTCTCCAGAGGGTTTCTCCCGGTAAAGACCTACCTGACACCAGGTGTTGAGAGCAGCAGATGGAGAAGCTTCATGATGGTTGAGGTTGATAAAGAGTCTGACTACTCCAACACTTGTTAGAGCTGCAGAACACGTATGACCGTCGCACCAAATCTCCCCAGGTGAAGGAGAGATAACAAACCTTGTGTACATGAGTGGGGGGGGGGGGGGGGGGGTTATCAATAGACTGCTGCCATTCAGTTTAATCATGTGGTCTATTAGCGGTGACAGGCGGAGGGAGAACCGGATCGGACAGCAAACTGACAGGCTGTGAAGTCAATTCACCCTGAGGCTTCCCTATAACTAGCACCATAAAAACCACATTAACACCACACACACACACACACACACTGCTGATTCACCCCTCCCCTGTCATAAAAAGGTCAGAAAACTGCCTGCCCAAACACACACGCACACGCACACACACACACACACACACACACACACACACTGAGCTGCACAAGCATCTGTTTTTATTCACATTTGCTCCTTGAAAAGACATTTGCGAAGGAGATTTCACCTTTTAACTGTTACACTAAAGTTTTTTATATAAATATATATAAAAAAATAAAACTACAATTCCCAATTTGGAGGTGAGTAAATGTGCACAATTTGTACAACCAATCGGAGAGGTCATGACAAGGGGGCGGAGCCAAGGTGATAACGAAGTCGAAAAATGGTGAGGAAATACAGCTAATGGCTTAAGAGATCCCAGAGGGCCAGAAAGCTGCTGGATGACTGACATCACACACACACACACACACACACACACACACACACACACACACACTCACACACACGCTCACCTCCTTGCCCCCCTCCTCCACCATGAAGAGGAGGTTGGTGCCGTCGGCCACGCTGAAGGTGAAGCGGTCTTTGAGGGAGTTGGAGCCGTCGTGGTTGTAGCTGATGCGGTTCTGGTAGACGTCGTCCATGGTGAAGCTGCTGGTCTGCCGGTAGTGCTGGCCGTTGCTCGTGCGCTCGATGGTGCCGTGGCGGGGCGCCTGGACGATGGTGAAGACGATGGACTCCGCCTGGAGTCGGAGAGGAGGAAGGAGGGAGGATGCAGGAGGAATGAACGAAAGGTGAAACAGGGAAAGTAAAGATGGTGGGAACAGGCAGAGGGTCATTCATGTTTTGTGTCCTGTACTGTACGGGTGTATCGTCATGTACTGGCGATACACCCGCTATCACTATTGATATCACTCTCTACATCTAGTTCATCAAGTTCACACCTGTTCTCTGGGGGGGTTGTCGAAAGGCCTTCTGGGAAATGTAGGAAAACACTAACTGAAGTAGAAGTGGATGAGGCAGGCTGGGGGGAAGTGGGTACAGCCAAAAAATAATTCCACCACTTTATCACAAAATAACTCCTGTGATGTACCGAACACCACAGACTGATGATAACAGTGTAAGAGCACCCGAGGGTGGCTTGTTCCTTTAAGCCACAAAACATCTCTGCAATAAAGTTGCCAGGGAGAAGAAAGCTGCAGACAACAGCTTAGACAAAAGGTACGATTACCACCAGCCACCAACCAGACGCTGGTGGAACTGTCTCTTCTCTACCAGCCACTGTGGAGGTCACCAGCCATCATTTGAGGGTCTGTTGGTTCAGTCTGTTTGGCTGGGATTTGTCCTACCTCGGTATCTGCGTCGGTGGCCTTCAGCTCAAACTCGGTGATGGTCTTCCTCACTCCTTCCTGGACCCTCATGCCAGGCACCTGGAGCAGGGGCAAGGAGTCGTCCACTGGCTTGATGGTGATGTAGAAGGTCTGGGCAACCTGGACACAACGTCCACAGAGCAGCATTAACATACCATCTGAGTTGAGACATAGTTTTTGGTATAATTTAAGACATTTTGAGACATCAGGACCTGCAGACAGCCTGTAGTTAGAATAGAGCCGGTGTATTGGTTTGCCCAGGACCATATTGAGTTGTAGAGGACTTTAAAATGTAAAAAGCATACTTTAATGCAAAACATTTCTGATGAATATGCATGCCCTTCCCAACAGGACGCTGGGTAGGCGCCGACTGGGGAGAGTGGGCCGCAAAACAAAGTAAACCAACCAAACCACTCCACAAACACCGACCACCGCAGTGGCCAACAAAAAGCTGCACTCACTGCACTCAGCCAGGCATGAAGGCCAAATGACCTTTTTCAAATGTTGACTCAAGTCCTCGTGGTCCTCATTAGGCTGGATTAGCAAGGCAAATTTATGCATGGGAGGGGGGTGGGGGCTTTAGTGGCACAACCTGCCACTCTAAAAGTAAGGGTTAGTTGGGTGTTCAAAGATCCTAAGGGGGCCTTAGTGGTAATTTAAAGTGGCAATAAGAGAGGTTTTTACTGCCCCACAGCAGAAAAGGACCATAATATATCTGCAGGGTTGACAGGGTGGTTGATCAATACCGGTGACTCAACCATTACGTGGCCCGGTGATTTCTGGCTTTCAACACTCACTTTCCGGCTTGTACTGTTTTGCCTCTCATCGTCCTCATCAGCCTGTACTCTGTTTTCCTCTGGCGTTTTCAACTGCTCAGAGATGGAGGACGGCGCTGAGCGACCGGCATCACAAAGACTCAAAAGCTTTGTTATTATGAGTTATTACTCCAGTATTCAGCATGGTGACATATTACTACCTTCACTAGACCTTTCTGCTGGATCTCTGCTCTCATTGGCTAGCTTATCCATCTCTATTGTGAAAATTGGACTACTGTTTGTGTCAAATACAGACAAGTGGTCAGGAGGGGATAGATGTTAGTAGAAGATCACCTAATTCCTCATATATCCCCATTAAGGTTCTTAACTATATAAAGTACTGTCAGGGTTCGTGAACCCTTTGTAACGAGGTTCCTCAAGGAACCTTCTGGGGTTCCCTTCTAACTGCATTCTAAAGAACCACTAAAGGTCCCTTGAAGCCGATTTACTTTTTAGAGTGCACACTCAGGCCTCCTGGGGTTCCTCAAGGCACCTTCTGGGGCTCCCACATGGTTGCAATCTAAACAATCCCTAATGGTTCTTCGAAGCCCTTTTAATTTGTAGAGTGTTGACCCCCCCCGTCACCTCGTTCGCCCCGTCGGACACGGTGAAGGAAAACTGGTCAGCGTGCTTCTCTTCTTCGCTGGTGTGGACGTACTGGATGTTGCGCGATGCCAGATCAGCTTGGGTGAAGGTGCTGATTCGGGTGCCTGAAGAGAGAGAGGTTAGAATTGTTGGGCGAGTTAGAGGGTTTACACACACACACACACACACGGTCTCTGTTTGAACACAGAGACAAACACAGACCCTGCCTCTCTCTACCACTCTCTCTCTCTCTCTCTCTCTCTCACACACACACACACACTCCCTCCCTCCCTCTCTCTCGCCCTCTCTCTCTCTCTCTCTCTCTCTCTCTCACACACACACACACACACACACACACTCTCTCTCTCTCTCTCTCTCTCTTATTTATGTTTTTGTGGTGTTTCCCTTCATCTTGAGTCTTTTGGCCTCTGCTGCCTGATTCATCTCTGTCTCTGTCATCTTACGTTTTGTTTTTTCCTTTATTCTTTTGGCATCAGACATCTTTACAAGTCCTTTGCGGTTTCTTTGTCTCAGAGCACAGAATCCATTTCTGCTCTCTTTTGTTTTCAGTTGTTATCGTTTGTTTGGGCAAATAAAGCGAATCTAAACTGGAACCTATTGGAGGAGGCTGCAGCACCGCTTCATTCTCCCTCAGCTCTACGGATTAAAACTCACTGGGCGACTTAATCCGGTTTGATTGCAGCAATCAGACGCATTACACTCCATGAAGCTAAAAAGCAATTGTCTAAACAAAGATTGAAAATGTATTTTGCCTCATAGCAAAATTAATTCTATTCCTGATGATTTGTTTTGGTTAGATGCTCATGAAAGTCTTGAAATAGGTTTCAATAGTAGGGTTATGTTTGTTGTACAAATTGCAGGACGCTGAAATAAAATGAATCGTGTTTAAAGTTTAAAGTTCAAAGTTCAGTTCGACTTCCATTTTCTCCATCTTTGCTTGAATGTCATTTCCTCCCCTGTCACATTTAGACAATATTACTGGGGAATACACATTATACCCCAGTAATACTAATACTACAATACACTAGACATCATAACATATCAAAAACGATACTAGATAGGACTTGATAGGTGTCGATGCCTTGATATTGATGCACATGGACCCTATCATTTTGAAACCAACACCATTTTATCATGTTCATGTAAGTTGATGTCGTGTTGGTGAACATTTTTAATTAAATTGCCATTAAAAGAGGAGATATTCTCCGATCAACAAATGAACCATGCAAGTTTCCGGTGACTTTGACGTGCCCGTAATAACTTGTCCAATATTACGTACTGTTATTTCCCTGAGCGGAGGTGACGGAGAAGTTATTTCCCAGATTGAATCGGAGCGCATATTATACATCGCCAACGTGTCCAATAATTCTTTCACCATCCTCAGGGGCCTTGAGCAAATGGAAGCTTTTCAGCATCAATCTTCTTCATGTCAACTTCTGACACAGTGAAACAAGCAGAAGCTTATGGTGCTGCTAGCTTGCGTCGTCAATTCCCAGCCAGACATTTACACATGGTTGTAATCAGGACAGGCAGACGGCGAGGGAGAGGCAATATTCTGACTCAGTGATGAAAACCCTGGTAGCTTTTTTTATCATATTAAAGTGAATTGTATTTTCCTTTCTGTTTGAATTGACAGGAAATATCAAGTTTTGTTTCAGCTTGAATTGTTACCATTGTAACAATTGTTATTCATACATGAATTCTGATTTAATTCTATGAGATTCCACATGTGGAGCGTAAATCTTTCTTCAATTTCACACAGGAAGAATGAAAAGGCTCCGAGGTGGATTGGCTCCACTCAAAACCTGCTAGAAATAAGTGAAATACGGTGTTGAGGTTAGTTTTCCTCTCAGGGTGTTTCAGTTAGACGAGTATTTCTTGATTTCTCAGAGCCAGAGCTGCTATGGAGGCAGATTGATCTTATTAGTTGAGTTCAGCCTCAGTGAGCGAAGCCAAAAGACCACAGAACCAAACTTGACAACAATGACTTCTTCTTCCATTCAATCAGTGATGAGCGGTAACACGTTACTCAGTATCTCGTTACAGTAATGTTACTACTTTCCTCAGTAGTGTGTGTAACAGTGTAACAGTGTAACAAAGTGTAACAAATTACTATTTCGATTTCAGTAATAATGTTACAGTTACCAAACAGAGAAGTAAATTGTTACAATGTTACTTTCGTTAACACCCCTTCATATCAGATTTAAGTGTGTAATAAGCCAATCACCATCCTGGATTTATTTTTGTCTGACTACAGGCTAGTGGTACATGACTTCTGATTGGTGGAGCTGACTACAGGCTAGTGGTACATGACTTCTGATTGGTGGAGCTGACTACAGGCTAGTGGTACATGACTTCTGATTGGTGGAGCTGACTACAGGCTAGTGGTACATGACTTCTGATTGGTGGAGCTGACTACAGGCAGGACCAGGCTGCAGGAACGTTAAAGTTGCAATGAAATGAAAGTTAGCATCAGGCTGCATCTTTTTCTCTACTTCTACATCAGTGCCCTGGACTCCTTGTACTTTGAGGAGTGAAGATGTCTCATTGATTCATAGGAGAATTACCTTGACAGCAGCAGGTGTCTTGGTACAACCACTCAACTTCAAGACTATTAGCCTTGAAGTCTTGAAGTATTTTCAAGACGTTGGCTTTGAATGTGGGCATTCATCTCTTAGTACATTCCCTGTACGCTCACAGCCTATTCCAAAGCAGCAGCTCGCTAGCCGTGTTAGCACGCAACGACAGACCGGATGAATGGCTAGTGGTAATTATCCCGAGCCCTCTGTGACGTTGAGGTGAGCTGATGCTCGGAGAATGGAGAGCAGTGTTAACATCCAGCTAATCAGCATGCTGCGAGGGCACTCAACTAGGTGGAAGATCCATTCAGCCGGGGCAGAAATGTTCAACAGCACAGAAGCTAATCACCTCTTTGTGGTTAGAAGATGCATCAACCTTTCTCTCTCTTTCGCCACGTTAATTTCTGCTTTTTTTGCACGGGGCGGCAGAAACACTTCAAGGTGGAAATAGATTTTTTTTCTAAGTGGAAGTCAAAACAGCTCACATGGGTTCTGACAGTGTTGAGGAAATGTGATCGAGTTTGTTATATTTCAAGAGTTTTGGCCTTGGCAGATGAATAGACTCAGTTAATGCTGCAGTCGTGTGTGTGTGTGTGTGTGTGTGTGTGTGTGTGTGTGTGCAGAGCAATTATAAAAGACCGACAGAAAGTACAGTATATGAGTTGAGAGCATCCATCAGATCCATTAAGGCAGGAGTGAGTATTTCTCTGCTCTCTCCTCACACAACTACATGTGTGCATCCACGTGCGCTCCACAGCCTTCACACACACACACACACACACACACACACACACACGCACACACACACACACACACACACACACACACACTCTATCACTCCTTCAAATATACTTGCTGTCCTGCTAATTGTGTTGATCTAGTAATGGAAGCTTATTCTCCCGTCAGTGGGGTTTGGACGGGACCTGGGGGTTCATACCCGGGTTGGCGGCGTGCTCCAGGTGACCCAGGTTCGTCTGCTTGGTGACGCGGTAGACGAGTTCGCCCTGGCTCGCTGTCCTGGTCGCTGGCCGACAGCTGCAGGGTGGTCAGCTTCTTCACCGAGTTCTCATCCAGCACCAGGCCCTTGTTCACCACCACCGACGGAGGGAGGCGGTCCTCTGGAGGGATCACACCGGGAGGGTTAAGACCGTCGGGGAAGGAAGGAGTTCATTTACTTGCCGGGGGAGAGGAAGAGGAGGAGGGAATGAAGGAGGAGGGGTAGAGGAGAAGATAGGAGAGGAGAGAGGAGGAGAGGAGTGGAGCAGAAGAGACGAGAGGTGAGGATAGTAAAGAAGGAGAGGAGGAAAACTGTAGTGCAGGAAAGGAGTAGAAATAGGGAGGTGAGGAAAGGGGGAGGAGATGAGGAAGAAGAGGTGAGGAAAGGGGAGGAGAGGAGGAAGAGGAGGTGACAAAAGGGGGAGGAGATGAGGAAGAAGAGGTGAGGAAAGGAGAGGAGAGGATGAAGAAGATGTGAGAGAGGAGGAAGAAGAGGAGGTGAGGAAAGGGGAGGAGAGGAGGAAGAAGAAGAAGAGGTGAGGAAGGGGGGGAGAGGAAGAAGAAGAGGAGGTGAGGAAGGGGGGGAGAAGAGGAGATGAGTAAAGGGGAGGAGAGGAGGAAGAGGAGGTGAGGAAAGGGGAGGAGAGGAGGTGAGGAAAGGGGGAGGAGAGGATGAAGAAGGTGTGAGTAAGGGAAGGAGAGGAGGAAGAAGAGGAGGTGAGGAAAGGGGAGGAGAGGAGGAAGAAGAAGAGGTGAGGAAAGGAGAGGAGAGGATGAAGAAGATGTGAGTAAATGGGAGGAGAGGAGGAAGAAGAGGAGGTGAGGAAAGGGGGAGTGAGAAGAAAGGGTGGAGTGCAGGATGTGGAGGGGAGGAGAACCTAGCTGTTTGAGAAATACCTTGAGCAGTTATAACTTGTGTGTATGTCATAAGAAAACAACAACCACCAGGGGAGGGAGGAGAACAACCACCAGGGGGGAGGGAGGAGAACAACCACCAGGGGGGAGGGAGGAGAACAACCACCAGGGGGAGGGAGGAGAACAACCACCAGGGGGGAGGGAGGAGAACAAGCACCAGGGGGGAGGGAGGAGAACAACCACCAGGGGAGGGAGGAGAACAACCACCAGGGGGGAGGGAGGAGAACAAGCACCAGGGGGAGGGAGGAGAACAACCACCAGGGGAGGGAGGATGCAGCTAGAGCATCCCAACAACACTTCAACACTTCACCAGCCAACTGGGTTTGGAAGAGAACCGGACCTCTGAAGGACGTCTGGTTGCCTGCCAGAGTGAGAAGACAGCACCAGGATCTGTCAGCTTCTGGCCGGTGGCTGACGTTAGCTTGGGAAAGGAAATTCCAGCAACACTTGAAGTACCGAGAACAAAGACGCATTAGTAAAACCGACGTGTTTCGGCGCGTTGGCTTTTGTCGGGATTTGTAAAACAATTCATCCACGAGCGTGTATAACTTCCAGGTGTTCATTTCCCGTTCTGGTAAAAGGGAAAGTGATGAAAGGGATTGTCGGAGGAGATTGATGTGGTGGCGAAAGGGAGGAGAGGGGAAGGAGGTGGAAGATAAGGGAGGCTAAGGGTATCGCAGGAGCTGGAGAAATGGGAGGATGGCACAACTACAAAACAGGGAAAGATTAAGTTGAGGCGACGACGAGGGGAGGGAGGAAAGACCGATCAGCGATAGAGGTCTGGGAGATTCGGACGGACGGATTTGGAAAGATTGAGACAAGGGCAGAAAAGTAATCAGAGGGCAACAGAGGAGCGAGGTGGGAAGAGATATGGGCAGAGGTAAGCTGAAACCAGAGAGGAAGAGTGGAAGAGTGGGAACAGGAGAGAGAGAGGAAGAAAGCCGAGCCGAGAGAAAATGAGAGAATCAGCACTCCGTTCAACCGCGAGGGGAGGACAATCCCTCAATCTCTAACAGCTTCACAACGAGCCGTTGGAGAAATCCCACTTTTTATTGCATGCTTGCTGAACTACCGGAGCGTCTTGGCTGCAGCCCCAGAAGAAGAAGTTATTTCCAGCCTTCAGAAGGAACAATCTCTAGCATCTGATTGGCTGAGAGACATCAGAGTTTACTTTACATGACCTTCTACCATGGCTGTTTATTCTATCAGATGGTAAAATGGAGAGAGGCAGTTCACCCACCTGTTATTTTGGATGTTTACCAGCTTTTTATGTGAATTCACAATATAGACCCCCCACACAGAGGTCAGCGGTCAAGGTCATCTTGCTCAAGGACACTTCAACTGGTTTGAACCCTGGTTCTCTGGTTGGATGACGGTTTCCTTACTCACTAGCTGGCCTGGTGCCCACCTATCTTGCACTGGTTCAGTAAACAGCCATTGTAAAAGCCCCCCTTCTCACATGTATCCCACATAGTACAGTAGCCAATATGCTCTTAAATGTAAAACCAGATTTACTTTCTCTTTACTTTCTCTTCAAACTGCTGGGAGGAGGAAAGTAAATGATGCTTTCCAAACTTTTGGATCGGTCCAAAGTGCAGCACGAGTTCAGCAAGCATGCAGGAGAAAAAGCAGAATCTGTCTATCCACCCTTCAGCCTGCCACTAGAGAACTGAGGATGGAGGAAGCCCTACCGAGCACGCTGATGAAGAAGGACTGGTCAATCAGCTTGTTGCCCTCGGGGTCCACCAGGTTGAACTTGAAGGACAGGCTGCCTCCCTTCTCCCCCTTGTCATGGTTGAACTCCAGCAGGCCTGTAGGAGAGGGGAAACGTTTCAATAAATCATTACCACCTTTCATTTTGAGACTATGAAGTATTATTATCAAGAACAAGCAAGCAAACAACCATCACTACCAGCCTGTCAGCCTCTACCAGCCTCTACCAGCCTCTATCAGCCTGTCAGCCTCTACCAGCCTCTACCAGCCTCTACCAGTCTCTACCAGTCTCTATCAGCCTGTCAGCCTGTACCAGCCTCTACCAGCCTGTCAACCTCTACCAGCCTGTCAGCCTCTACCAGCCTGTCAACCTCTACCAGCCTGTTAGCCTCTACCAGCCTGTCAGCCTCTACCAGCCTCTACCAGCCTCTACCAGCCTGTCAGCCTCTACCAGCCTCTACCAGCCTGTCAGCCTCTACCAGCCTCTACCAGCCTCTACCAGCCTGTCAGCCTCTACCAGCCTCCACCAGCCTCTACCAGCCTGTCAGCCTCTACCAGCCTGTCAGCCTCTACCAGCCTCTACCAGCCTCTACCAGCCTCTACCAGCCTGTCAGCCTCTACCAGCCTCTACCAGCCTGTCAGCCTCTACCAGCCTCTACCAGCCTCTACCAGCCTGTCAGCCTCTACTAGCCTCTACCAGCCTCTACTCTCATTCTACATTGTGGCCACCGGGTCGATTTGGAGGGAAATCTGCTGGATTGCTTTACGGCACCAAACAGGAAGAGGGCGCTGTTCTTCCAGCGCTAACGGAGCTAAAGATAAAGAGTTTCTGGAGACGGCAGATGGAGGAAGGAGAGAAAGGAAGATGGAGAAATCACTTCCAACATGTTGATCCTCTTCAGGAAAGACAAACTGGCAAAAGAAGCAAAGATCCTGAATGTGACAGGAAGCTAGGAAGGAAACAGGTTCATGAATGAACTTTATTCGTCACATACATGCAGTGAAATTCTTTTTCACCCCTGACTAGATATACACAACATATCACCACACACATGCATTTCCAGGTCAGAGGGCAGATCACAACCATTGAACGGCGCGCCTAGAGCAGTTTTTGGGGTTAAGTGCCTTGCTCAAGGGCACTTCGGCAGTGTTGGTGGGCACCGTATCTGTGACACCAGTCATTTTTTCAATCACCAGCTCACAGCTGGAATACAGCCTGGTGGTGTGTTTGCCACCCCAAAAACTGCTCCAGGTGAGGCTCGAACTCACAACCTCGGCATTGCTCTGCTGGCTACTGTCTTATAAGTACCGCGCGCTAACCGATTGCGCCACTGGAGCTTCAAGAAAAAGATCACCTCCTTCGAACCGCAACAGGGTTTATGGGAAATGTAGTCTTAATCGTCTCCACCATGGTCTTATTTGTAGCAGAATTACTTTGACAATGACATATTGATGTTTTAAAATGCTCCATGTGTTACTGTGGAAGAAAATGTTATCTTTGTAATACTGTATATCCGTGTGTTGGAACGCTGAACAGCCTTGTGAAGAAATACTGCCTGAGCATGATGCTTCCTTTATCTCTGTGCTCTTCAATCAGTAGTTTCTGGGCCCTTTAGACATCACAAGAGTTTCCTCCTAGTCCTTCCTGATCCCCATCAGGTAGCTGGGTATCCTCGACCTGGGTGGTCGGTCTGAAACTGTCATAGTTCCCCAGCAGTGTTACAGCCGATTAGGTCATGGAGGGTTACCGAGCTGGAACCTGAGAAGTTACCCCTCTTCATGTATGTTAACCACACTCCCTATAAAGGTTGTGCACACTGAGCATATTGTTGAAGACTTGCATAACACTTGCTGTGTATGATCATGCTTTTATATTAAAGACACTTGATGCAAGAGAAACTGTCTGAGAGGAGAACTCATTCAATAGGCACCTTTAAGTTTTATTCTCTTTTCATTCATTTAACAAATGAATGAGTGCAGTCACTTGAGGCAACTCATTGCTTTACTTTCACAAATAAACAAAATCAATGATAAATGGCTTTTATTGTCAACGTTTCTGTGCAAGTGGACAGATAGGTTTGACTTGGTTTGACAGGTTTGACTTGAAAGTGCTAAATCTAGATAATCAGTGGCTCAACTGAGAAGTCTAAAGTACAGCGTGGCCAGTGGCTAAGTGCTGCCTCATGCACTTATCCTGCATCTAACATGCAGGCACTGAACACTAGAATCAACTCAGTGTATTTTAAGACAAATCTCTAGTTTCTCTCAGACCGTTCCTTGTAACTTCCAGTGACTGAAAGGAGGGAAAAACTTAGTTGTTCCAAACAACTGCTCTTGGGGATGAAGTGAAATGTGCAGCAAAGGTAGATGCGGTAAAAAGTGGGACTTCAACAACTGTTTCATACACCCACTGGTCACTTTATTAGGTACACCGATCTAGTAGGTAGGACCTTCTGCCTCCAACAGCCTGAATCCCTCCATCATGGATCCAACAAGCTCCCTTCTGCTCACCACTGTTGTAAAGATGTTACTGGAGCATCTTGAACCAGTCTGCCTATCCTCCTCTGACCTCTGACCTCTCATCAACAAGGTGTTTCTGGTCCTCCACCATAGAGACTGTAGTGGTGAAAACCCCAGGAGGGTTCAGCTGGTTCTGAGATGCTGAACCAACAACCACACCACGGTCAAAGTCTCTTAGATCAGCATCTTGACGTTCTGATGTTTGGTCCAACAAGAAACTAAACCACTTCACCATGTCTGGAAGCTTTACAGATTCTTTATATAGAGAGAAAAGGGTCAGAGACAAGACAGAACAGCAGACAGAAGACAAGTACTGGGAACAAGATCAGAAACGAGGCTGGCACCTTTGCCGACGTCCTCCTGGGTGAAGCTCTGGACGGGGCCTTTGACAGAAACTCTCTCCGGACGGCCACTCCTGCTGACCTGGAGTCTGCCGGCCGGGGGGTCTTTGGTCAGGATGTACCTCAGCTTCAGGCTGTCGGAGTCGATGTCCGTCCCCTTCAGGTTCTGCTCTGTGATCTTAGATGAAGATCCTGCAATAACGAACACAACCTCATCAACCAAACACACACAAACACCGTTAACATCTTACTGTTTTACTTCCCCTCCTTCTGGTTGAGTTCTGGTGTCATTTGTGTTGTTTTTGTCATCTCGATATATCTTTCTTAATAAGCTCCTTGGGGTTTTGTTGCCTCACCTGTAGTTTGTATTTCTTATCTTCTCTCTTTTCCAGTGTTTTTATCTGAATAAAACTAAAAGGCAACTCAGTAACGGAAGGGTGGCAAACAACCGATCCTGAAGTGTGAACTTGAAGATGTTTTTCTCACCAGGGTTTGAGGAGAGCTTTAGTTAAAGGCTTCAATTGTCAGGCAAAAAGGCAGAACTTGGCTTTTAATCTAGCCGTGAAAGGCTTCCACCAGACGAGGTGTTCGGCTTCACAGCATGGTGCTCAACACAGTACATCACACCATAAACAAAGAGATAAAACACAGGATCATTAAAGACACATTAAATAAAACAATGGAAAGAGCAGTACTTCTACAGTAAGTTTACGATGTGGGATAAATGAGAACGTCAGGCTGTTTGATTTAGCCTGCGGACCAAAGAAACATTCAAACTCCAGTTTTGTCAGTTTACTTTATGAAACAAATCCTGAGTGGCCGGATATAAAATCCACCGACGCAAATAGGGAGCAACACGTTTAAGGATATGTGTCCATTAGGAGCCTCTTTTTACAGCCCTGGCTTCTTCTGCTCGTTATTTTTAACGGAAAGGAGGCGTTGTTGCTCTTTCCCAACAGTTTAGCATGTTTTTACTGCTCAGAGTGCAAGACGTTAAAACTTCCCTCAAGCTTTTTGGTTGAGCTGGTAGATAAAACAGAGCTGCTCCCACTGTGCTGCTGTTTAAATGGCTGCTTCTAATTAAGGAGAGAGTTTCTAAAGTTGAGAAAAGTTCAGCTTCTTAAAGGTGACCACGTGATGTCAGACAGCTTTTTTGGTGAGCTGACCAATCACAACACAGAAGAGGCGGGGTTTGATGCTAGTCCCAGTTAAAAACTTGGTACTCGTTAGCAACTTCCCAGAAACTGTCATCATGAGGAGTCAGTGCAGGAACACAGCCCACATCACACAACCCACTTCTCATCACAGGGCCTCTGCAGGTTCCTGAAAGCCAAATTTATGACTTTTTAAGATTTTTTAAGTGCTACTTTTAATTCAATTTAACGGTGGAAACATTATGACCTCTAAGAACAAGACATTTTGGTACTTTTAACGCCTTAAAATGAGATAATTTAAGACTTTTTAAGGACTTTCCCTAATAAAGAAGCAGATTAAACGTCTTACCGGCCGCGAGCTGCAGCCCTCTGTTGACGGTCATGCGGGGTCCCTCGCTCCTCCTGACGTCCATGGTGAACTCCAGCCGGCCCGTGTGGGTGTGGACGCCGTCGGTGAGGGTGAAGCCCAGCTCGTCGGCGCCCCCCGCTGACGGTTTCAGGCGTGTAGACCAGCAGCTGGTCCAGGACGTCCTGGTAGGTGAAGGTGGAGCCCTGGGAGAGGACCCGGCCGTTCTCCAGGGGCTGCGAGTAGAACTGGCGTCGGCGAAGTTTACCTGAGGGGCAATGAGAAGCACCGTTCAGTCGTGTGTGTGTGTGTGTGTGTGTGTGTGTGTGTGTGTGTGTGCACAGATACCAACACATATAGAGGTAATATGAGTCTGATGAATGTGTGTGTGTGTTTGTTTGTGTACGTGTGTTTGTTATGTTGACATGAACCAAGTTCTACAGAAGACAGGAAAGCTGCTGTGTGTGTGTGTGTGTGTGTGTGTGTTGCAGTGTCCTGACATTTTTATTATAGCAGGCAGGGTGACTCTCCCCCCATATCATCCACCTCTAGTTCTGTGTGAAAGTGTGTGTCTTTGTCTCTGATGAATGTGTGTGTGACGCTGGGGGAGGGGGGGGTGGGGGTGGGGGAGGAGGGTGTGTGTGGTGGTGTGTGAGGCGGTTAAAAAGACGACCTCAACGTCCCGTATAAACCGCGCCCCCTCCTGCTCTCTGCCCCGTAAGCTGTCCATGCTTGTAGTTTTATGGCGGCAGGACACTTTACCGCCTTGCTTTATGGGGCTTTCAGTAGGCGGGGGCTGTTGATGGGGTGTGTGTGTGTGTGTGTGTGTGTGTGTGTGTGTGTGTGTGTGTGTAGGGGGGGAGCAGGGTTCCACATTACCACCCGTCAAGCGTCACATACCAGTAAAATGTGTCTTAAGTGGATGAATCCTTAAGACAGAGTACTGTTGTCACGGTAACCGGAATTTCAACACGTCTCAGGTTGTCGATTGAATTCGATGCTGAATTTTAGAAACGTTCAATACTTTTTTTTAAATACGTTTTTGCAAGCTGACATCGCCTCCAGGGGGCAGAAGAGCGCGGACTGGAATAGTTCAAGAAGAAGAAGAGTACAATTTTCACTTTTTTATAGTGAACATCTCATTTTACAGTGAGAGTGTAAACGTTGATCTATTTCTATAGATATCTCTCTTGAACGTGATTCTCTTCGTGTTGAATTACAAACTTATATTACATTATATATGATAATTATATATGATGAAGGTTTTAAATGCTCTTGTCTCTTTATTGGCTGTTTCACCTCCAGTCCCTGATTCTATACATTCCTATGAAAAATCTATTATTAATTTTGGCCAGTAAAAAATATTCTTGGCAGGTCAATTATTTTAGTTTCCCTCGGCAGCAGGAGGCCTTAAATGGATTTGAGAGCCTGAAGGGAAAGCAGGAGGTCAGTGTGGGAGGTGGAAGGAGACATTTTTATTCACGCAGGATAGAAAAGTTAAAACAACATCAAGGTGTTTGAATCACGACTCAGAGAGAGAGAAAGAAAACGAGTCAAGAGAGAATCGATGTTTAGAAAACATTATTGAGGAAGTACCAGAAGAAGAGATTAATATTGTGTGTGTGTGTGTGCCTTTATCTCTATCACACACCAGTGCACCATCTGCTCATGCATTTGTATTATTACTTACTACTGTGTGTAGGTGAACATATGCAAGGCTCTACTTTTGAATCTTCTGTCTTTTAAATTCAATAATTAAGGCACCAGATCAAAGGATTGGTAACTTTTAAAGATCCCATATAAATATATATAGTGTATATAAATAAATACTATACACACTCATACACACATTCTGATCTTGGCTCCTTATAAATGGAACAGACCACGAAGCTCTTGGGAATGAGATGATCTGCTATCTAAATGATATTTCACACACGCCCCCTCAGTCCAGCATCATCCTCCTCACCGTAGGAAGGTTTCCTGACGACGGTGAAGAGGATCTCGTTCTCCGGCGTGTCCTGGTCTCGGACGCTGAGCGAGGCGTTGGTGATGACGACTCCAGAGTTCTCCTCCACGTGGATGCTGCTGACCGACACCAGCGGCTCCCTGTCCTCGTTACTCTGCTGACAGGACAGGAAGTAGAAATAAAGACTCTTTTCATGGAGGAGTGATTCAGACGGAGGGTTGTAGAGTGAACGGTTCCTTTACTGTCCAGGTTTCATTGGGATTGAGGCCAAAACCTGCAGCACAATGAAGATGAATATGTGCACGCAAGCAAGTTTGCAAATACTCTCTCTTATCACTCACACACACACACACACACACACACACACACACACACACACACACCCATGCACCGATAGACATATGCATACAGCTTACGTGCACACACATAACCCCCCGCTGACAGGACCATTAATTCAACTCAACAACTTAAGTGATGGATTTTGATGCCGGCTCTATTTAGTGTGAAGAATATAAAATATAGACAGGCTGAGTAGAAACCTGTTGTTGTTTTTTTATTTTTCTGGATGAGGTCACATGTGGCAACGCTGATCAATCACTTTCATCAGGAGAGCGAGGGAGTCGGGAGCGCCGGGAACCTCGGAGCTGTTCTGCCTTTAATAATTGATGGAGCGTCCGGTGGAGGAGACCTCCTGTGATCGCTCTTCCTCAGCAGCATCATCCCGACTCCTTCACACATCTCTAATTCTCACTGATGATGCGGCGCTGCTGCACAAAACATGGAACAGCTGCGATAATCACTCGCTAAACTCGCTTTTTTTGGTCTCTGGGGGCGAGAAGTTGAGGCAGCGAGAAGCAACTTTCCAACAGATAACACTGGGATCGCCCTTAAAGAGGAACTCAGACAGTTTCAGCCTCTCAGCGGATACTTCTGAAGAACACCAGGTTGAGAGAGTGGGCGGGGTTGAGAGGAAGGGGGCGTGTCTGGAAAACCTCTGACATCATCTGACAACATATTGGAGGTCAGCCTGCTAGCTAGCTAACATCACACAATGGAGAGCGATGCTGAGTTTGAGGACACTTTGGTGACGGAGGGTCTTTGAGGTGGAGGATTTCTCTCCTCGTTGGCTCCGCCCATCTCCGTCTCCATCTTCAGTATTTCATCAGCGATCGCGGAGCAACAGAGCGTACATTTACAAACGGAGGAGGGCGAGACAAACTTTTCCAAATATTTGAAAGCGGCAATGTTGAGTTTATATCCAGTATTGATCGGTTTCATCACTTTCGTTGTACAAATATATACAAATATACAGCTCAAAAAACGTGATTTAATGTTAAATATCTCTTTAAAGGGGCAATAAGTAATGATCTTAACTGACCTATTGACCTGATGACCTCCCCCATTTTTCCCCATATAAGTCCTCAGTGAGGGTCCAAGGTCGGTGGGTTGTGTTTTGTCATTCATTGTGTTCATGATGTGGCGTTGTGAAGCTCTTTGAGGCTCTAACTGATTCATGCCCTGCTGGCTCCAAACTCTATTAGCCCTTCTAGTGTTGAGTCACTACTGTGTTGGTTTGGTCACCTGGATGTCGATCTCGACGTTGAAGGCCTCGGTCTGGCTGTGTCCGTTGCTGATGTACAAGCTGAAGACGTCCTGCTTGGCCCGGCCGGCGTGCTGGTTGTCCTGGACGTAGAAGATGTGGTCCGACGTCAGGTCCTCCACAGAGAAGGGTGCATCGGGAGTGATGACCCGCGAGCCGCCTACAGAGCCCCCTGGTGGACGGGAGACCGGATACAGCGGCGTTAGAAGAAAAAAGAAGAAGAAGTAAAAGTCTCTCTTTATGTATTTTGTCATTAGTGTCAAGTCAAACTTCTAAACATTGACAGTAAATGACATTTGATAGTAGTCATTTGGTAAATGACTATTGATTTATGCTTTTTTCCTTAAAAGACAGTATTTTCATAGAACCTCTGCCAGTTTGATACTACTTACGATGATGAAGACGATGAGAAAGATGAGAAAGACTTTTATTATTATTATTTATTCTGGTGGGTATAAGGTGGGTAAACTGGGTAAACTGGGTCAACATCCCTGCATTCCTCTCACATTAGAAGTGCAGTTGGTCTACTGCAACACTGGTGTTTTCTAACACAACACTCGAGTGTCTAGTCTCTAGGCGACTAGTTGCCAGCTCATTCCTTGTAACGTCTGACAGCTGAAAAGACAGAAAACCTTGTTTCTTTTCCCCAACAAGTTCCTCTCATTTCATTTTAGAAACAACTGTCTGCAGTTTCAGTGCAGGGTCGATGCCATGAGGGGGACAACCCCCCCCACTTGGACTGAAGTGACACGAACCAGCACTCATGACACGTGAGGACTCGAAAATCAACCTTGAAATCCCTCAAGTTTGAGACAAAGAGTGAAAGTCTTCGCCACAGAAAGATGGATGACACCACGGCCAGCAGTGTCAGGGGTTGACAGGGAATAGGTGTTATACGTGTGTGTGTGTGTGTGTGTGTGTGTGTGTGTGTGTGTGTGTGTGTGTGTGCCAGACACAACACTGTAGATCACATCACATCTCCATCTCCTGACTGTTGTAGCATGAGGAGGGGGGCTTCTCTTATCTGAGTGTGTACCCTGCAGAATGCTAACCAGGCTGGGAGATCACCTCCAGCCGTCTGACAAACGCTGGTCAATGTTGTCTGAAGTTTGTTTGAGCCGGTGAGTCGGTTTCCTGTTGTCTTCCTCAACAGGGTTTCAAAAAGACAAATTTAAGACCAAGTTAAAACCAAAGTCTCTAAACCAGATTATAATAAACGGGCATAAGAAGAAAAACAACAACAGGAAATGAACGGTGAAGAGACAGGAAGTTCAGCTGTGACTCATAAAGGAGACATGAGGCATGTTGTCATGCCAACCAAGACTTCTAATGATGTTTAAGACATTGAAATATTTTATGGCCTTAATTTATTTATTCATTTATTATTAAAACACTGCAGATATATACAAGGGATATGCTAATTACTACTAATTGTGTGTCTTGATTGATTAATTGATCAATTAGAAGAAAATGCAATATTATTATGTTATTATACAATATGTGTGATTATTACAGTGTGTGTGTGTGTGTGTGTGTGTGTGTGTGTGTGTGAGAGCAGAATTACTTACCAACCAGAATGTGAGAATGTGTTGTGTGTTTGTGTGTTTGTATGCATATGTGCGTCTGTATGTGTGTATTGTTGCAACCACATCCATGCATGTGGATGTGTGCAGCAATAGTAACTTGTTTGGGCCACACAATACTGTCACCTCACCCTGTCGACTGCCTCGCCACTGACTCTGCTGAATACCAATGCCTGTCCGTCTGGCCCACCGGGCACCAAGGACAGATGGAGAGTCGGTGTTGGTCTCCATTCATTTATCCTGCATCCATACTGAACACACTTCTTCCTCACATGTAATCCAACAGGTTACAGAGATAAAAGAGCACTATATCACCAACATGACCAAATCAGAAACAGCGCTGGAGCCCCTCCCAAGGTCAATGATGTTCCTCTCATTAGATCCTCTGATAGGAGTCAGATTAGAAAGGTGCAGCCTTGGTGGTCAGCTGAAGAAGGTGATGGAGGGGCTACTGGTGGTGTGGTGTGGTCAAGGACTTGTTTGGGCCACAGCCTGATTTTTCATTTCTCAGTACATAAAATGAAAACTCTGCTCTCTTATCTCAAGCAAAAAAAATTGCAAAATGCCCTCGCAATGCAAACGTATTGAATCTGGACTCCACTATCTTTATGACCGTTTTCATAACCAGAAAATCCTCCAAAAGCCTCCTGGATGGAGTGTTTTCTTGTCAGGGGGGAAAAGCCTCTGAAACAGCGTTAAGAGCATCATGGGACCAAAGCTCTCCACCGAAACCCCGACTAATGAAATTCTTTCAGGTGGGTTAGCAGGATGAGGCAGGTTTTATAGACTGCCACCCCTGAAGCTGTTGAGTAAAATCCTCCCACACGGGATGATAAAACCATATTTCACCAGCTGGTCAGGGAGGAAAGCATCATAACATATCATATCGGAGGTAGACGACACAGACTGATATCTGTGTTTCAAATGAAAAGATAATATCAGAAAGCTGATGTTCATCCAACTAGACTACTCCTTACTTCTGCAGAGCAACACCTGACCTGAGTGCTGCTCACCTCACCTCACCTCACCTCACCTCATCTCACCTCACCTCACCTCACCTCACCTCACCTCTTGGAGAAGGAGTAAAAGTACACCAGTAGTTGAGCAAGCATGCAATAAAAACTTTTCCACTATGGCTCCATCTGTACCTTTCTGGCAGCTCCATCCACAACACAATCAAGCGGTGACAGATGGCGGCGACACCACGGGGATTGGACTAGCATTGTGTTTGTGTGTTGGGGGGGGGGGGTGCCTGAAAATACTCAGGTATGCCAAGGAATGCAGATGAAAGAGTGTGTACACACAGGTAGTACTGTCACGTGTACTCATACATGTGTACATACAGACACACATGATGCAGCCACTGTAAAGCTCTGCATGCTTACTGAGCTGCTGCTGCTTCCTCTTTCCAGTCGTCTGGTCTGGTGACGAGTTGTTTTAGTAGTATTAGTAGTTAGTATTTAGTTTGAAGTTGTACTAACCTGGCTCTACCAGGGTGTCTGCACCTTTCAGAAAGCCACATTTTAGAGTGCAATCACACCAAAAGTTTGAAACACACCAATCACAAGCCAGCCAGAAGTCCCATGACTCCCCAGCAGCTGGTTGACTGGTTGAGTTTTGGTAACCTGTCATCCCACCAGGTTAGAGAGTCCAAACCAACCTGGTTCCAGTCTGTAACTTGATCTACCATGATGGACTTGTCTGCTCTTCTCTGGTGTTCATACCAGTTAAGAACACATGAACACATCTGAACATGAGCGTCTCCTTCTACCCATAATCCTTTGCGTTTAGTTTCCTCTAGTTGTTTGGAGTACGTTCTCTTGGAAGAGACATTTCAGGCGTCTCAGTCGGTTATTTGGTGCCACCAGTTCTCACCAGGCCAAATGAACTAAAGGTGTTGAAATAAACCACTCAAACCTGTGTGAACACTTTTCATGCTACCTGGAATTTAATGTAAGAACAAATTAAAAACCTAGAATAAAGAACTGCCCATTTCCAATTAAATATAGCAAATTAAAGTAAAAATTGGCAGTGGAAGAAAAAGAACACTAGAAAGAAACCTGCTGAAAAATTGAAGACATTGTAATAGTTTAAAGGCTTTAAGGACCTTCCATTCTCTTCTTTCAAACCCAACTGAAATGTCCTCACTCTGAAGGTCTGAAACTCAAACTCACAAGGACAGAAGTACAACACACACACACACACACACACACACACACACACACACACACACACACAGGATCTCACCTCTGCCGGTGTTCTCGATGAAGCCGTACTTCGGAGGACTGACCAGCCAAACCAGCAGGTCTTTCTTGGACGTGTCCACATCTGACACTATGATGTGATTGGTGGACAGCTGGACCCGGCCTCCTTCCTGGACCTGAACACGACACGACACGACACGACACGACACGACACGACAAAACAAAACAAAAGAATAAGTGACTTAGGTCCTGTTGTTTTGGTGCTGTGATCGGATCCATAAACGTATATAACGTATATTGTATATACTTTGCATTGTGTGATGTGCTGCTCCCTGATGACGTGTTGGACTAGTTTATAATATTATGTTCTTTTCAACTTAAGATCATTTTAACTTTTGACATGAATTTGGTCTTAGATGTTTATTCTTTTGTTTTCTGCAAATGTTTTACATTTCTTTTTTTTATATTTGGAAACGTTTCATTTTATTATTTTTGAAAGCATCTTCGCTTTACGGATTTCTTTGACGTGCCTATTGCACAGTGCTCTATATTTCTAATTTAATCAAACAGAAATTGTGTAAATCCCACTTTTGCATCGTTCTGAGCTTTTGCTGCATTTTGGCGAGAAGAACTGCTTGAAAGAAATCGTCTGCAGGCACAAGGGATGATCTGGTGACGGTACAAATCAGATCTGACTGTACAGCGTTCAGGAAACACCGTCTGCAGCGCTGATGGGGGACACACACAGAGGGGGTTTCTACAGTGGTAACCAGTGTAACATCCATTACGTCTGGCACGTCCCCCTCACATCCCCTCCCCCTCCAGGTGCTATCCACAGCTAGAATTAGTGTCTCTCCCGTGCTAACCGTGGGCCGGTGTGTGATACCGGGACTGCTGGAAGCCTCGAGCAGCCATGGTGTCTCGTTAATGACTCTGAATACAGCAGCTGTCAGAAAAACTCAACATCTATTTTAGGATGTCGGTCTCTAAAGAGCATGGAGTGAAGTGGTGTGTGTGTGTGTGTGTGTGTGTGTGCGTGTGTGTGTGTGTGTGTGTAGTGTGTGT
Source organism: Hoplostethus atlanticus (assembly GCA_034670405.1). Taxonomy (NCBI): domain Eukaryota; kingdom Metazoa; phylum Chordata; class Actinopteri; order Trachichthyiformes; family Trachichthyidae; genus Hoplostethus; species Hoplostethus atlanticus. The sequence continues at coordinate 488,436 of JAXDDX010000042.1, read as the reverse complement.
GTGTGTGTGTGTGTGTGCGTGCGTGCGTGTGTGTGTGTGTAGTGTGTGTGTGTGTGTGTGTGTGTGTGTGTGTGTGTGTGTGTGTGCGTGCGTACCTTGATGCCGCTGCGGACGGTGACCGTCGGCGGGTGCCGGGGCATGGAGGTGATGGTGATGGTGCACATCTGGTTGTCAAGGCGATTGTTGTCGCGGTCGTAAACGACAAAGTGGAAGATGTCGGTGACCGGCTGGCTCCCCGTCTCAAAGGAAGTGATGTACCTGCGTGCGGCAGGAAACAGGAAGTGGAGACATCGGTCAGATTTACTCTCTGATGAAAAGAGAGATTCTATTCTCTCGTAGTTTATAAGTGAATGTATCTGTGTGTGTGTTTGGGTATATTCATGTGTTAAGTGTGTATGATTGTATTTATGTTCTTTAATAATAAGTGATAATTGTCAGACCTTTCATCTTCCCTCCCACAACGATACAGCGCTAATCTCTGCAAAGCTCTAATAAAATTGAAACCCGTGCCAGTATGATCTCCTCTAATCCCATTTAACTCAAATAAAACGATTGTGCTCTCGTCTTTACGAGTCCGGCGCCGCGGAGGCGAAACTAATACAGGTGATTTGAAGATGGCCCCGGAGAGCCGCCGCGCCGGAGCTCATCAAGGCCGTCGTTATGGAAACAAAGCAGTTAGCATGTTAATATTTCTGTCTCATCTCGGCGGGCCTCGTCGGGGGCCGCGGCGCGTCTCGCCGGTGATATTAGAAGTACGCTGATTGGCAAAGCTCACGCCAACAGACTGAGTCATGCGCGTAATGACGAAAGGGCTGCTGAGTTATTTCCCGCTAATTGATTTGTTTTCTTATTGCTTCCTGCAACGCTAATGTTATGGAGCGCCCGTCTGGTGGGCGATGCTGGATGGAAGGAATCGGTGCTTCTCTACGAGCCGCCATCACTTAAATGATCCTGACTGACTGAGATCTGAAGAACCCCTAAAGGTTCCTCCAAGCACCGTAATCTGTTTTAGAGTGGGGTCAGCACCAGACGGTTCCCTCAACAACCTTTTCATTGAGGAGTTCAGGAACATTGAGGTGCTTACTGGCTCACTTTGGACACCAAGAACCCCTGATGAACCTCTAGTTTGTAGAGTGTGGTCTCGTGGAAATTAGGCTTAGCCCATTATGGGTTTTTGAAGGCAGATTCTGATATTTTTGCTTTCTTTAATCTTTAAATTTGAACATTTTCAACCCCCCTAACATCATGGATTCACCTCCTGGTTCCACCCTGGTTGGACTCCTCATGCTGAAGCCATTTATTTGACATGTCTGAGCTTGTAACTGCCTCCAGCCCATCTACCTGATCCTGTGCTTGCTGACATCCTCCATGGTGAAGGAGGAGTACTCCCTCAGCTCCTGGTGCTCCTGGGACTGACTCCTGGTCAGGATGCCGTACATCGGCACCGACACCAGCTGGATCCGGATCTGGTCGTCTGGGGAGGCGTGGTCCTGAAAGAGACATGGGACTCGCTCTATAATCTCTCTCAAACACACTTTCACTTGATATCCAATCATTGTTTCAGTTGTTTTAGGATCAATCTATTGGTTCTGGTCTCTTATCCTACTGGCTGGTTTTAGTGTGTTTTATGTATTTATAAAGACTTTTAGCTGAGTTGTGAAGAACGTAACTCAGTTTGACCATTACATCTTGTTCTCAGGACTGCAGGAATTTCTGCTTTCCAAATTGTAGAGAAATGTGGATGAAATCAATCTTCCAATGTGACTGCAGTGAAAACTATGAGTGTTGACCACATGAAGCTGAACCAGGACCTGATGAAACCCCCGGTCCCTCAGTGACTCGTCACATGAAGCTGAACCAGGACCTGATGAAACCCCCCGGTCCCTCAGTGACTCATCACATGAAGCTGAACCAGGACCTGATGAAACCCCACGGTCCCTCACTGACTCGTCACATGAAGCTGAACCAGGACCTGATGAAACCCCACGGTCCCTCACTGACTCGTCACATGAAGCTGAACCAGGACCTGATGAAACCCTCACAGTCCCTCACTGACTCGTCACATGAAGCTGAACCAGGACCTGATGAAACCCCCGGTCCCTCAGTGACTCGTCACATGAAGCTGAACCAGGACCTGATGAAACCCCCGGCCCCTCAGTGACTCGTCACATGAAGCTGAACCAGGACCTGATGAAACCCCACGGCCCCTCAGTGACTCGTCACATGAAGCTGGCGGAGCTTCACTCACGGTGTAAGCGAGGTGCGACCGCCTGATGACGGTGCTGCTTTTCTGTCCCACTTCCAGGGACAGTGTGGCCGCTGGGTCCCGCTTCGGCCCGTCGCCGCCGCCGCCCATCACCACCACCTGCACCACCGTGGTCGCCATGGAGATGCCGTCGCTAACGGAGAAGGTGAGGGAGTCCTCCTGGGTGGAGAGCCCGGCGTGACGGTAGAGGAGGACGTTCCGGGTGACGTCGCTGAAGGTGAAGATGTCGCCTGGCGAGAAGAAGGAGGCATGAGCTGGACCGTGTGTGTGTGTGTGTGTGTGTGTGTGTGTGTGTGTGTGTGTGTGTGTGTGTGTGTGTGTGTGTGTGAGTGTGTGTCTCACCGTTGTTCATGCTGGTGTGTGTGTTGCCTTCGGTCTTCATCAGCGCTCCGTGGACGGGAGCCTCCACCAGCTCAAACTCCAGCTCGTCTGGAGCCGTGTCGGCATCGCTAACCGCAAGCTGCTGACCACCTACACACACACACACACACACACACACACACACACACACAAACACACACACACAAAAGACAGAGACACGAGGAGGGAGGGGTTAGAAAAAATAGGGCAAAAATAAAATTAACTGCCTATGCGCACACACACACACACACACACACACACACACACACACACACACACACACACCTCTCTTCGTAGCTAGTACAGTAGTGTTAATCATCAGGGTCGTACTTCATAGCTCATTACCTCAGACACACACCACTTCATCACTTACCAGACCTCCTATCAACAAGCTCTCTCTGGAAATTACTGTGTGTGTGTGTATGTGTGTGTGTGTCAGTCTTCACTTCTACAAGGTGCTATTATTAACATCTGTCTGTCTGTCTGTCTGTCCAGGATAAGGTGTGTGTGTGTGTGTGTGTGTGTGTGTGTGTGTGTATGTGTGTGTGTGTGCGTGCTGAGCCTACCGATAGCAGCCTGCCCTCCCATGCTGACCTCCAGCAGCGGGTCGAGCACCTGAAACACCGGCGGCTGCTGGTGGTTCGACAGCAGCAGGACGGCAAAGTCCAACTCTGGAGTGGTGTGTTCACCATCAGACACTGAGGAACACACACACACACACACACACACACACACACACACACACACACACACACACACACACACACACACACACACACACACACACCTCTTGCTAATTATCTCCCCAGCTCCCTACTGAGTGTTGTTAAAGGGCGAACCGGGAGAAGCTGTGATAACCGGCTGAACACGAGCTGATTAAAAACACAGCCACCGATATCAGAGTGTAATTAAACAATCCTCATAAATGAAGTGATCGACTAAAACAACCAAACTGTTCATCAGGACTTCAGGTAGAAACTCATTACACTCATCAAATGTTTGGAGGGATTATTGGCCCGCCGCTTCATAACGGGAGAAAAAGCCAATTACCACGTCTGGATGTAAATACAGGATCAATTTCCATTAAGACGAAGCGACGCGGCGAACAGGAAGGAGATTTAACGCTGAGCATGGACACAAATACACTTCCTCCATTATGACTATATGATTATTTATTTGTCCAATTAGCGTGTTTGCGATCAATTATATTATATAATTTGTTCCTCAGCAGACGAAGTCAGGATGGATTTTCCTGTTTCACTCTGATGAATAAATACATAAATACATAAATACATTTGTTTAATACAAAAAAAATAATACATAAATACATTTGGTTTTGTTTCTAAATGTGATTTTTCACCATGACGACTTTAGAGATACCAGTGGTTATGAGGGACACGCCGCCATGTTGGAAGAGTGTAGAAGAAGAACTTAGAAGACTTACAAAACACTGTCAGCAAAACAACCCATAACGTATCTCTGACATCATCAAGATCAAAGCAGCTTTTTCTGTTCAGAAGCAGAATGTCAGAATTTACTATTTATAATTGTTTTATATTTTTAATGAACCTACAGAAGTTAGTCCTCATTTTCACCCATGATGCCTTAAAGTCCTGCTGTGGCGGAGATGTTTGGACCGGTTCGACTGATGTGGGTTTTAGATTGAAGCTGCCGATTTGGTGTCGATATCCAAGATCTTTAAATTTGATCATTTTGGTGCCAAAGCACAGAGTCATATTGTTGTCATGTTGGATGAGGCACAGAATGGAAAACTGAAGAAGGAAATAGAAGCATTTCCGCCTCATTTCCTCTCAAATTACGCTACAAAGAGGGAAGGAGATCGACTGCAGCTGATACGTCTGTCTGATTGTCTTTGGATTGTCTTTGTTTGCTCAGAGGGAAGGTGGGAACGTCTCAGTCCATCACTTTGTTATTGTCGGCGTGTCCCTTGTAACCTCTGGATCAGCGTTGAGGCAGCATGCAGGATGGTGGAACAAGTGGAAGGAAATGTGCGTGAGGAGCTTGTGAAGAAGATGAAGGGAGGGAAAGGAGGAAGAAATAAAGGGATGGCCGTCAGAGGAAGAGGACAGTGTGCAGACGGAACCGCTGGAAGTCGAAGTTCAAAGTTCCACCTTTTACTGAACTGCTGCTGCACCTTCTCCATCCCCGAGAGGAGTTGTTGTCACACACACACACACACACACACACACACACACACACACACACACACACACACACACACACACACGTTTCCCAAACAGTTCCTCCTGGAGTTGGAGCCAAGGTGAGGCAGCAGTAAGCACCACGGTCATATCTGAACAATTAAAATGCCAGAACAGGAAACCACAGAATGAGATCAGATGAAGTAAAGAAAGAGGGAGGAGGACTGAGATGAAGGTGGAGGAGGGGAGAGGAGGAGGAGAAAAGAGAGGAGGGAAGGAGAAGAGAGGAGAAATCCAGGGAGGAGAGAAGACTGGAGGGAGGAAGAAAAGAAGAGATAAAGAGGAGGAAGGAAGAAAGGGAACAATCTGCCTCCTCCTCCTCCTCCTCCTCCTCCTCCTCTCCAAAGTGAGGGAATATATCTCTACCTGTGAAATAGACGCTCAGCGACTCAGGCAGACCTATTGGGGATAAAAACCTGTTAGCGCTTCAAGGTGATAACTAAGAACACAGAGGCTTCAGAGAGTTGACAGGACAACTCAACGCTCAGCGGGTACCACTCGGCGTCTCAGGGGCGGTGGGGATGATTTATCGATGCAAAGCTTTCACTGTAGTTTCACAAACCCAGATTAAGAGAAACGTTTGATTTAAGTGAGTTTTGATCAGGGATTAAGGATTATCGTCTCTTGAAATTGTTTCCTCTAAAAATGTCTCACCCACTTGAAACAGAACAAAGTCCTCTGATGTCATGTACATCATTTTCTAAAGTCGTCGTATATGTTGAGTGAAGCACGAGCAAGAGTTTCACTAACGAGGTGAAAGAGATCAACAGCGAGAATCAGTCTACCCTTAAAGGACAATAAGTAACTTAAGATCATAAATCATCCACGTGTCCCCGGTAGATCGTTGGCTTCTGTGCTACATGCTAACACTTTAGCATATACTATGTTGAGTGATAGTAGGCTACATGCTAACGCTTTAACGTACACTATGTTGAGTGATGGTAGGCTCCATGCTAACGCTTTAACGTACACTACGTTGAGTGATAGTAGGCTCCATGCTAACGCTTTAACGTACACTACGTTGAGTGATAGTAGGCTCCATGCTAACGCTTTAACGTACACTACGTTGAGTGATAGTAGGCTCCATGCTAACTCTTTAACATACACTATGTTGAGTGATAGTAGGCTCCATGCTAACGCTTTAGCGTACACTATGCTAACGCCAACGATCTACCAGGGACACATGGATGATTTTGGTGTCCATCTTCTCATCATCAATCATCAACAACCTCTACATAGTGAGGTGTGTGTGTGTGTGTGTGTGTGTGTGTGTGTGTGTGTGTGTCTCCCTCACCAATGAAGGAGTACTGGTAGAGCTCCTGCAGGTGGGAGGGGGCCTGGGGGGGTCGGTAGACGATCTTGCCGTTGTTGACGTCAGCCTGGGTGAAATGTGTCGCTGCCTTGTAGGGCCTGTCCCGATGCTCGATGGCACCTGACAACACAGGACAGAGACAATCTCATTGGTGGAGTTAAACCTCAGTGGGCGGAGCCAAATAACCAGTTTTTCTGATTAAGTAGCTTAGACTGAATGCCAGTGAAAAAGGAGCTAGGTAGCATTACTTGTATATTACAGCTCAAACCTGGTGTCTCTCAACTGACTACCAGAACATTCCTTCAACGGTCCGATGACTGAAAGCAGCAAAACTTGATTTTTTTAGTCCCAGTTTTTAGTTCAACAGTGGGACTTCTACTTCTGCACCAGTACACCAGGTGACACTCACCCAGAGAAATAAAATAGAAACTAGATGCTGCAGGGTTGCAAATGTTTTTTAAAGACATTAAATTGGATATAAGATATAAATTTGCAGCTGTCCTGATTCTCACTGGAGATTAAAAATGATTTCCACACAAATTTATCAGTCCATTAATTGATGAATCAGTAGTCAGTAGTCAAACAGGGACATGGTAGTAGAAGGAGGCTTATGACCAGAAGGTCGCAGGCTTGAATCCCTGGACCGGCTGGGTAACACTGGGCGGGGAAGAGACCCTTGAGCAAGGCACTTAATCCTGAATTTCTCCAGTGAAGCTACTCAGTGTCCAACATGGGAAAGACATTAGAAAACCCAGTGAATGAAGTGTGTGTGTGTGTGTGTGTGTGTGTGTGTGTGTGTGTGTGTGTGTGTGTGTGTGTGTGTGTGTGTGTGTGTGTGTGCGTGGCTGACCTTGACCGTGCGGTAGAGGTTTGGTGATGTTGTAGATGAGCTCCTCGCTAGGAGTCTCCAAGTCGACGAAGGACAGAGCCGACGGTGTTACCTCCGTCACGCGGTCCTCCAACGCCTGCATGGACACACACACACACACACACACACACACACACACACACACACACACACACACACACACAGTCACTCAAACGTCCTCATCCTGTACGATCCTCCTCCGTGGAACAGCAGCAGTACGTCTGCCTGCCCCGTCCAACAGCCCCAGCCATCATTTTGCCCTTTTTGTCCCTCACCGTGAGCTGTAGGTCGCAGTCGGGGGCCAGCTGGGGGAAGCCGGGCGTCTGGGGCAGCACTCCGATGGTGAAGGTCTGGGCTTCCCTCTGTGTGACTGGGAGGCTCTCAGTAGACACCTGAAGGCCACACAGACAGAATCACTCCCAGTGCTCTGGTTGTAAACTCAACAGATACCTCAACAGTCACCCTCCGCCCACTCAACCTCCTCTCTACTGCTGACTGATATAACTATTGATTCCATAGTTGTGCTGTCAGTTCTTGGTCCAAAGCCACTGCTGATTGGCTCTTGGTGCTCATCTATTTCTTCTGATTGGTGGAGCTGACTACAGGCTGTTGGGACTCACCAACCCAAGACACCAACATGTGACGACACAAAGCAGCAGCAGTAAAACTAGTAGCCAAAGTAGCCGAAACTACAGGAACGTCATATCGGACTTCTCAATCTGATCAATGGTTCACAATCCTAAACCAATTAGAGGCTTCAGGTTGTCATGGTACCTTAATTGGTTCAGGTGTGCCTGAGTAGAGCTGGAGCTATAACCTGCAGGACAAGGGGGTGCTTGAGGACCTGGTTGGGAACCACTGCCTTAGATGACCATGTTTAAGGTTTTCACATGAATGAAGTTTTGAAACAACAGTGATTCCTCTATACCCAGTTCATGAAAGCTTCTACATTTGCCGGTCTAAACAGGAAGTAGGTCTTTACCGGGAAAAGTCTTCTGGCTAACAGGAAGTGATGCGTCATCAACAGAAACTGATGTCTGGGAAGCGCAGGGCAAAATCTCTTGGAACCAAAGATGTTGGCAAAAATTTCACAGATTACAGAATCCCTTCTCTCGTTCTTGTTTCTTCTTCTTCTTCTTCTTCGTTTCATTTCTTCTTCTTCCTCTCTCTCCAGTCACAGGTATACTGTCAGGGCTTTGACCCTTGACCTCCATACTTTTGGTTGCTTCTAATGTTCCTTCAACCAGATAATGAAGTTATTGTACAGTTACACTTATTGTCGGTAAGTGATGGACTGGATCACCTCCTCCCCCCTCCCTCCTCCCCCCTCCCCCCCAGTCCGGGAGGAAACCAGAGCTGACCCGATTTTAATAAACATCTTTGTTCTCTTTCCCAGGCTGACTCAATCTCTCCACAATACGTAGAATTAAATTGTTTTGTCCGCTGATATACATGAGCAATAGCGGCATCCTCATTCCACCGTGGCTTGTTCCTGTCACACCGGTGGCATTGTGGGTAAGAGATTCATGAACCTGCAGTCAGCTCTGTCAGTCGGAGGGAACGTAACACCAACATCAGACCTGGAGTCAGCGCTAGCAATCAATGTGAGCGCCGACTCAGCTGGTACAAGTTGTAGCAGTAAATTATTGATTATCCAGTTGATACATTAAACATTAAACCTCAAAGGGGCTGAAGACGATGAAGACGATGTTCCTGTTATAACAGACTACAGGAACGATCCACTAGTTGGTGCCTTCATAGAGCTGAAACAGGTTAGACATGTTCCTGTAGATCTGATCTCAGCTCCACTGTTAAGAAATCAAGCGTTATTGATTTCCTACCAGTATCCCTGTTGAAAATGAGGGAATCAATGCTGTATGAGATGAGTAGTTCATTCCCTCTTAAACAATGTACTGTACCCTGCTGTTTTCTTTTCATACTGTATGGATATATATATATATATATTTCTGGATCTAATAATCTGATGATTCAACTGGAAGCTGGTTGGTTCGGTTATTGAAACTCTTTATATTGTGATTCTCTGAGATTTCTATGGAGGAAATGAATGTGAAATTTACTTCTGGAACCCAATGAAAAAGGGATGTCTGCAAATTTCATCTACTAAATTTTTAATGACAATAAAATATAAAAATAAAATATATAATTTGACACTTGAAAAAGTGTGAAAATTAAAACTGTAGAATATCAGAATATAGCTGGAATAATTCCACAATGGAAGAAATCAAGAAATCATATCTAAGAAAAGAAATGAATTGAAGATTTAAAATTAGATCAGATGAGATCAGATGAGATCAAATCAGATTAGATTAGATTAGATCAGATTAGATCAGATTAGATTAGATTAGATCAGATTAGATCAGATGGCTCTTTATTGTCCCCGAGGTCAAATTGTAGTTCTATAATATAATTGCAGTTGCATTAAAAGTCTATATTTACTGGTATTTAAGATCGTTTAAGGGTTCAGATAATAAGACTTGTCCAGGACCTCCTTAGTGTGTGTTGGGTCTGGCTGCTACATCAAAGACCCTCCAGACCCTTCAGGGTTTTGTTGACCCCCTCTACTACGAGAACAACATCCTGACTACAGCACGGCAGACTGGCACACACCGAGTCGCAACAGCAGACTGAATACAATCAATCAGTTTAACAAGCCGCCGCCGCACACTTGGCTAAAACAGCACAATGGAGGGAACTAGTCCCGCCCTGACAGACCGTCACGTCTAATCAGCACCTCTGCCAAACAGCACAAACGCTTCCAGTGGCTGGGCTTTTGACAAGTTACGCCTTTCCTCGCCCTCTGCCTCGCCGTGCCCTGTCAGGATGATGAGGCACTTGAGATTTTAATTTGAAATTCTGCACTGTGTAATTGAAACGTATTTGCCCTGATAGATAGAGCCAAAAACCGGGGGTGGGGCGGAGAGCGAGATGATTAGACATAGCTACGAGGTTTTGGCTGCCGCTTGCGTTTTCTAATGGAGTCGAGGTGAACGCAGCGCGCCGCAAAAAAAAACCTTTAACCGTGGCGCCGTGAATGCTGCATCGATTTCACTGGGATTTTGTCTTGGATTTTGAGATAAATTGCGAGTAATCTGGTGTCATTTACGCTAATCACGCTAAGCCGCTACGGGTTGAGTCACCCGGGGGAGTCTGACGATGGGGATCGGACCGAGGTGGAGGAGAGAGGAGGAGTAGCAGGGAAGTGTTGGGAAGGACCAGAGGGAAAGTTGGGAAGGAATGGAGGAAAAGGAGGAATCAGGAAGAGACGGGAAGAGGAAGCAAGGGAGTGAGAATGAGGGGGCAGGAAAGGAATGAGCAGGAAAGGAAGGAGACTAACACAAATAGAGAGAAATCCAGAGAGATTTCTATCTCGTTTTCTTTGGAGATGACAATGTTTTTATCGGTCCCCTCAAGTTTGTATTTCTTTTCTTTTTTAGTTTTTATCATTTGTACAGGAGTAGCTAGTAGTAGAAGAAGAAGAAGTCCCCCTTCATGTGTTTATCTTTAAAGTGGTAAATCGCAAGTTCCTCACTTCCCAGAAATCACCTGTCAATCAAACAGTGTGTCCAGTACTGTTGATGGAGTTTGAGTTCCTGTAGGTGGCGCTCTTTTCTTTGTCTGTTCAGCCACGGTGGCTATCGCTGCTCATGCTAACCACCCAGTTCTTCTTCTGTTGAAACGTAAAACGCATCACTTCCTGTCTTGAGAGGGTTTCTCCCAGGAAAGACCTACCTTCTCCCAGGAAAGACCTACCTCCCTAACAGCAGGGAGGAGGACTTCTCCGATGGCTAGCATGGTTTCCCTCCTGGCACTGACCTGGAACTGGAAGGTGTCGCTGCTTGTTCCCACGCCGAAGTGGCGATACCAGACGGTGCCGTCGTTGACGTCCTGCTGGGTGAAGGAGCTGGTGGGCGTGGAGCCTCCGTCACCGGCCAGCGAGGGGCGCCAGCCTTCTGCCGGCCCGTCGGCTGGCATGGACACCAGCACCACCTCACCTGGAGAGAGATGGTAGGTGATGAAGTGATGAGAGTAATGAGAGGTGATATCTGTCCTGCTGTGATGCACTAAGGTGGCGATTCTGGTCGATGTGGTTTAATGCTATCAAGCGCAGAAAGCGTGTTAGTGAACTACAATGCCCATAATTCATTGCAGCTATTATGTAAGTATTATGTGTGGACCTCATGTCACTAATGAATTATCCCTCATAATCGCACAGGAAAATGAAATTGGCTGAAACCGCCGGTGCCCTGGGTACAGCGGTACAGGGTCAGGATTTTACAATTTGTCACTTCCTGGTTTAGCAAAGCAAAACTTGATCTTTGCACCAAAATGCGTTTAAAACCTTCCTGACAGATTCACTACTGTTTTCATTATCTCATGACAGGAGGATGATAGGAATTGTGCCACTAGAAGAAGAAGAAAAATAAATTGCAAAAAACAATTTGCAGCTGAAGGTGCTGAGAGTCTAATTGGTGTTGGCAAATGGCCGAGGAAGAAGACGGTGTACTTGGTGCTGATTGGTACTGAACAGAGGAATAAAGGACATTTCAAGTTTGTTATAAACAGCTTGGATGTATACCTAAAAAACAAAAACAAAATAGAAACAAGAAGAGATGGGGAGACAGAAGAGAAGAGGAGGAGGGAAATGAGTCCAGATAGAGAGATGATGAAGGAGAGAGTTAGGGGTAAGGCGACAAAGACAAGAGAGAGAGAGAGAGAGAGAGAGAGAGAGAGAGAGAGAGAGAGAGAGAGAGAGGATGACAGGAGTGATAAAATTGATAGCAGGTAAAATAGGGAGAAGAAAATAGCGAATATAGTCCACCAGTCCACAATCAATAGAGCTCAAGAGCTTCATTCCACAATAATTCATCCACTATTGGAACAAAAAATGATTTCTATCATGAAAGTAAAGATCATAATAAAATATAAAAGACATTATCAGCCACCTTAAGACTGTTGGGAATAGAAACTCTGGAGAATACAAACTTTTTAAGATAGTGAAACCCATTCGCTGCCCAGATGGATGGATGGCGTTTTGAAATGAACCGGTAGAAGATGACAGAGTGGCGCTCGTACCGTATTTGGGGTTTCCATCGGCGGCGAGGATGCTGTAGACGACGTCCTCAGCGCCGACCCCCTTGTACTCGGCCTGCAGGTACTTCTTCCCCAGGCGCACCATGCCACCCTCCCTCACCCAGGTGACCGGCACCGACAGCACATGAGGGGGGTGGGCGGCCTGCCGAACACCAACACACAATCAATCAGGATTTAAACACATTCAACCTTCATCAGATCACTGGTGGAAAAACACATGAAACTGTCAGGGATTATTACCTTAATGCTTCATCCTACACTCACTAGCTGTCTGTCGGTTCTGACCATATTATGGGTTTTGGTAAATGGCAATACAAGATATGACACACACACACACACACACACACACACACACACACACAGGCATCGTCACAAAGCAAGAGGCTCACAGCCAGACGGTGAAATTGACTTCAGAAAGCTTCCCTTCTCCACACCGTCCTCCTGAAGACGTCCTGAATGAACTCAGCAGAAATACAACACAAAACAAAACAAAGAGCAAACCAAACCCCAGGAAGCAGCAGCACCAGGCTCTCCATCTAACAGAAGTGCCCTGAGGGCCTGAATATGAACCCTGCCTCTCCATCACCCTAAGAGCAGGAGAAAGCTTCTCTCTCCTCCCAGAGTGTTGCTGTTTGTTTTCCTGTGTTTTTCTGAGCCGGGGGGGATTTCACAGGTTGCCTTCAGTGTAGCTAGATCTTAGTGAGCTAGCATGTCTTAGCACGCTTTACCAGCGGCCCCCGCCACCAACATGTCTAATACCTTTTGTTCTTCCCCTGCCAACTGCAGCAGTGAGGCAGCAGGACTCGGGCCGGCGCCCGAGGCCGGAGGGGTTCTCCCAGGAAGGATCGACCCGACACCGAGAGCGATTCGAACATCAAATGGAAAAGCTTTCATGAACCGGCTAGAGGTCGAATCACTGTGAAAACACAGATGCAGCCTGATAGTAGTACTAGTTTTACTACTACTACACGGCTTGTTTTCACCATGTGTGGTATCTTGGGTGGTGAGTCCCAAGAGCCTGTAGTCATCTGAGTCAAACTGATATTACATCGATGGAATCAAGCTCCTTTTGTGATCCTCTACTGATGCCTGAAGGAGAAATTCATCTTTCTGCTGCCTGACTCCAGCCACAGAGCCCGGAGATGAGTCACTGTCTTGCTCAAGGACACGGCGGCAGGGTGGATGTTCGCTGTCATGGCGGTTTGAGCCTGGACCTTGCATCTGAAGGACGGTCTCCCTGCTCACCATGACACCCTGCTGCTAAACAACAACAGATGCTACACACTGGGGATCCATGATCTGGTACATGTTTCTGATATTTATTGTTTAAATATGTAATACTATATTTACTGCTTGGTCTAAAGCACATCCTGGCTGATATGGAAGCTAAAGCTAAACATCCCATCCATTGCTCTTCGCTGGTCTATAGACTCCGCCTCCTTTTCCTTGTCTGTGCAGCAGCTCCAGGTTTTACAACTTGATGACATCACAGGTTGGTTTGTTGGCTTTAGGTTATTAAAGCGCACACATATTTACTGGGCTGCCACTGATCATAAAAATAATATATAGGAATTCAATCAATGATAAATGAACACTGTTGTCATCATTGTCGGGTTACAGTAAACAATGTGACTCCATGCTGGACACTTTCTCACATTCTTGCCAAAAAAGCGCTCATAAAATCCTCCATGAACCTAAACAGAGCTTCACAAAATCAATTTACTGGGGTCGAGACAAACTTTCACAAAACCTTCACACATCCTCATCCTCTAAACTCCGGGAAAACACACACACACACACACACACGCACACACACACAGTTGACCATTCACAGTAAGAGATAATCAGTGCACCGAGATAAACACAAGGGCAGTAGGTGGTAATAGATTAGAGGAATGTGCGGACGTGTGTGTGTGTGTGTGTGTGTGTGTGTGTGTGTGGAGATAATAACCTGCAGGCCATCTGTGGCTTTTCTGCCTGCCTGCCTAGTTGGCTGATCCAAATCACAGAGCTCCAGTCTGGCAGCATGCAGAGAATCAGGAGTGCACCGGATAGCCGAGGCATGAGTCGGCACGACGGGCCTTTTCTTCACAGGACCGCAGCATCCACGAAATAATCTACCTCTACCCGACGATCAGCAAGGACTCTCAAGGACACACAGGCCCAGAAACCATGCACTGTAAAAAGGAACCCTAACCCTCAACACCCGCTAAGCACTCAGATTTCAGTTTGATGATGACCTGGACAGTCAGCTGGTACCGTTCCAGGATGTTTCCTCCATTTATATGTATAAAACTGTATTTGTTTGAGAGGTAAAACTTGGAGTTTCATGATTTTTCCAGGCAGTTTCAGCCCAACTCCAGTAAACACATCAAAACTGGACTCCATCCTGATTGGCTTCCCTCACTAAAGAATTCCTGAAATCCGTCCAATCAGGCCAGTTAGCAGCACTCAGCAGGTTTACCTCATTTGAATTAGAGGAACTGCTGTTGTCAATCGGCCAATCAGGACCCAGTATCGTGACTGTTCTGCCTGTGAAGATTTAAGTCTTCAAACACATTTATTTGCTAAACATCCTGAAGAACATTGTTCCTATCCTGAGCCGCGGTACGTTTGAAAACAAATTCATGAAAACTGAATATTATGGGACCTTTCAAGGGCCGTGAGCCAGCGAGGATTTGATGGACTGGAAATGGAGTTGATCCTGGAAGGAAAGCGTTGGCTGCAGTCCACAAAAACATAAATGGTTTTGGCGAGACGGAGTGGGTGTCATCAATAAAACATAGGCTTGTTGCCGGCCGGGACGGTCACGCTGTTGTAATGACAATGACATTGGCGTCCCTGTATTTCCATAATTCCCCGGGGAGAGGGGGCGGCGGGCGAACAGGACGGGCTGAGAGAGTCGTCAAACAGGAAGGGAACGTCACAGAACCAAGATTGAATCCTTATCAGCAGCACATTGTAATTTATTCTGAATGAAGCGTCTCAGACGATCAGCCGGCGGTGGGAGTGGGGGGGGGGGAGTGGGGGGGAGTGTGGGGGGAGTGTGGGGGGGTAAACAGCGGGGTGACCGGCGGCTTTAACACCGCCAAATCAGAATCATCTCAAATGTAATCACAGCCTCCACTTATACGGAGCGCCGCTTCCAAAATAAGCATGAATTGAAGACACAGTTGAAGACAAGCGCTCAGCAGGAGAGGAGTGAATCTGTCAAACTGCATTACCACCCCCCCCCCCCCCCATTCACCAACGGAGCACTAACTGAGCTATTAGCCTTTCAAAGCCGGACGGTTGATCAAAAAAAGAACTAATTCCCTCCATTTCTGCCGGGGAGCCGGAGAGCCCCGCGGTCTTTCAGGGGCTCAAAGAGCTCCCCAGACTGTAATTGAAAGCCAAGGGTCCTTCTTCCCTTTCAGCAGAGCGACAACTCGGCGAAGCTCCGGCCCAGTCGGGAGAAAGGCCATCCATCAGCGGGTCATTACGGGCCTGATTAGTCTCCAGCTTTAGTGCTCAATCATCCATCTTTCTGGAAGCCTATTGTCCCTGGCACAGCCTGGCAGCGGCAGCCACCGGTCCTGGGATCCCCCGGGTGGCGTTGGAAGAAAAAAGAGACGGGGGCGCCACGCTCTAAAAACTAAGGGTTCATCGGGGTGAGCCGATAATCACCTTAGGGTTCCTCACTGGGAAATATAGCCCCCAAAGGTGTCCCGGCTAGATGAATCCCTTCTATTATCTCGAGGTTCTTTGAAGGGGTTCTTCAAGGAGCCTTCCGGGTTCCCCTATGGTTGCAGGTCCG